>CM052213.1:2466812-2637576 GCA_028454225.1 Lasioglossum leucozonium
GTGGGAGGGACTAATACATTGCACTGGTAGTGGAGGAGACTAATACACTGCACTGGTAGTGGGGGAGACTAATACACTGCACTGCTACTGGGGGAGGGACTAATACATTGCACTGGTAGTGGGGGAACCGATATACTAGTAGTGGTAGTGGGGGAACTAATACATTATACGGGTAATGGGGGGCAGTACCCTTGTAGTGGGAGTTGCGAAGCTGGGTGCCCCGAGGCTCTGGACATTTATTTGTTAACTATACAGAGGATTCTAAAACAATATAAAATAGCTGTGCATCGATCAGAAGATACCTACCACTTAATTTTCTCGTTAATAATGTTAAGATATGAGAAATATTGTATATAGATTTATCAGGAAAATTTTAATATTAATTTCAACTTGAAAATTTCACTAAAATTAAAGTTAATATTAAACGTACCGAATACCTCGAACGGTATTTTCGGTATTAAATTTGCAGCTACCCATTTCTGTCATCAATGCATAAAGTCCGTTAATGAATATCAGCTTAGATGAACGAAACGAACGAAGGGGAGGAGCTATTATTTCCCGAAAAACCAATCTGAGTCAGGACAAAAAGGTGGAGTCTCCGGACGGGAAGACAAATTTAACGTTTCACCGAGCCCCGGGTGGGGAATGAAAAACCTCCGATTCTATCGCAACAAAGAACTTTGCGATAATGGGTTCGTTAAGTGCCGGACAAAAGACAGGGAGGGGGGGGGGGGGGGGGGGGGGAGGGGAAATACGATGAAAAATACGTAAAAACATCGATCCAGTATCTCCTATAACTTTCCTTATTTTCAATCTGTATTTCAACATTTTTCCATAAACTCGCCAATTTGGCTGAAAGCGTTCGTCTAAAATTGCAGTAGAACCGGAGAAATCGTTGACGCGATGATAATGCAAGGCTCGCTAAATCAGAGGTATAGCATTTTTCTGCGTCAATTACTGTTGCTCTCGCGCGACGGAGGGCTAATTCGCAGAGTCTGCAGCTGACGAGCTCTTGCTCGCCGGAAACCTGCTTTTAAAAATGCGATTGCAAATTCACACTATTCTCGAATTAATTGTTTCGTGAATTGAGTGGACAACAATTCACGAAACACAAAATTACATAAAATTTTAAGCAATTGTTGTAAACAATCGACGCTCCGAGTTGGTTATAATTGATTTAACCCGTCAACATCTGTTCTTCGCTCGATGCCAAACAACTTTTGTTCGAAACATCTTTTCATTCGAGGTATAGTTCGCGAGAAAATTAGGTGTAACGCGTCTGGTACACCAAGCGTGAGGAGAGACGAATGATGCTTTCTTCTATTTTCGAGGGACTTACTTCCTCTACTCCTGGGTTTTACCTCTGCTCGTGGCTCCTCTCCCCACTCCTTGCTACTCCCCACCACATTCCTGTGGAGTGGGGGTGGGGCTTGGAGAAACTAGGAGGGGGTATAGGAGTGGGGGAACCGGTACAGTAGTAGGGGGGACCGCTATGATTGCTAGTGGGAGTCGTGAGGACACTACGGTCCCAATTAACGCTCGATAACTCTGGCAAAAAAAATCGCAGAGCAATTTTCAAGATGTCGTTAGAAAGAGGAAGCTCTAATCTTCAAATTTATGGTAGATTCATCCCCGAAAAAAATTTATTAATAACTTTACAGATTTTTCAGTATTTGGTCCCTACGGTCCCACTTAAAGCTCGATAACTCGGGCAGAAAAAATTGTATAGCAATTTTCAAGATGTAGTTACAAAGAGAAAGCTTTAATCTTCAAATCTATGGTAGATTCATCCCCGAAAAAAATTTATTAATAACTTTACAGATTTTCAATATTTGGTCTCTACGGTCCCACTTAAAGCTCATTAACTCTGGCAAAAAAAATCGCAGAGCAATTTTCAAGATGTAGTTACAAAGAGAAAACTTTAATCTTCAAATCTATGGTAGATTCGTCCCCGAAAAAAATTTATTAATAACTTTACAGATTTTCAATATTTGGTCTCTACGGTCCCACTTAAAGCTCGATAACTCGGGCAAAATAAATCGCAAAGAAAGAGTATGAAAAAACACTAAATCTACGAATATCGACAAATTTTTTGACATAGAAATCGAAACTGTTTTTGCCGAATAAATTGCGTTAAAAATTGATTTTCAAGTCCGACAAACGAGCTCTGTCGGCGACACAAACGCACGCACACACGTCCGCGAGGGCGTCGGACAATTTAAACTGTTATAATTTCCGGAAAACGAATAGCAAAACAATGAAACTGTTTCGAAACTGGAGGCCCTGGCGCTATCGGGATTCATCGGATGTTCGGATGTTTGAAAGGAGAAGCGGCGTTCTCTAGCGCGGTCCTCGAAATCGCCGATTGAACGCGGCTGAATGCCGAAAACGAGGAGAATGGTCGACGTGTTGTTCCAATAAAGGACACAAGCGAGCGTAGATTATTTCTTTCTCGTCTGCGACCTCATCGGTTCGTTCGTTCGATGATCGATATGCAACGGGTGTCGAGAGACCGGGGATATTCAGGGGAATACAGGCAACCCCTCTCTGCCAGTACAGGCTTAGTCACGTGACATCGCGACACACATGCGACAGATACGGAACAGGTCACGTGACATCTTGACACACGCAAAACAGATACGAAATGCGTCACGTGACTCCGTGATTCATATGCGACAGATACGGAACAGGTCACGTGACTTCGTGATTCGCATGCAACAGATACGGAACACGTCACGTGACATCGTGATTCACTTGCGACAGATACGGAACGCATCACGTGACATGGTGTGTCACATGCGACAGATAGGGAACGCGTCACGTACTAGGAGAAGAAAAAAAGGGGAAAGAGCGTCGTAGCAAGGGAAGGTAGAGTGGGGGAAGAGCACCATAGGAGGGGAAGGTAGAGTGGGGGAAGACCGGCGTAGAAAGGTAAATTAAAGTGGGGGAAGACCGACGTAGGAGGGGAAGGTAGAGTGAGGGAAGAGTCTCATAGAAGGGGAAGCTAAAGTGGGGAGGGGAGAGCGCCGTAATAAGGGAAGGTAGAGTGGGGGAAGAGCACCGTAGAAGGGGAAGGTAAATTGGAGGAAGAGCACCGTAGAAGGGGAAGATAAAATGGGGGACGACCGGCGTAGGAGGGGAAGGTGGAGTGGGGAAAGAGCCTCGTAGTAGGGGAAGTGTCTTAATCTTACGACCCCGTTGTTTAAGATCGTACCGCGTTTATCAGATTCACGAAGCATTGGACCTGGCAACTGAAAGAGAGAGAAGGTAACATGTCAGACGTGTCTAGGGATTTGTCGGGTTGTCAGCGTTTTCAAGCTGGATAAATTCGAACCAATGGCCGAATTCGATGCACGAATCACTGTGCTCATGCTACGGGAACGTGCGAACGAAACTCGTTTCCGGAAACGGGATCGATTTGGGCCGACGCGACGGCTTCGAATCAAACCGCTTCCTCTGATTCATCTGTTCCGAGTTTGGGCGAATAAAACGCTTACCGACGGCTCTGCTGATCGATTGTTAATTAGCCGGGCGGATAGAGCAACGATTTCTTTGGTCGTTGGTTTGTTCATATTTTTACTATTTGCAGGAATATTTTTTTGGTAAAAATTTCTATAGAATTTTCTCTAAAATCAAATTTTTGTCAGAACCTGTCCAGAATGATATTCTAATCTATGAAAATTAAATTTTAGTGGGAATTTTGGCAAAATTAAATTTTGAGAATTTCTCTTTGAAGTCACATCTCACTTTATAAGTTACCGTTAAAATGAAATTCCAATAAGAATTGATGTTGATAGAAAGTTCTCTGGAAAATTAAATGTCAACGAGAATATAATTTAAACAAATATCTAGAAAATCGCAGAACCACGTGTCTCGGCAGACAACGCAGTTGAACTAAGCGCCGCGGCTCACCGCCGCTCAATTATACCGAAATTTGCAAACAATTTGCGAACGACCCGCCATGCTGGAACTTTGCTCGAACTTGGAAGTGAATTCACAGGATTGTTTAGCATTGCCCGATTAGGCGACACGAGCCAGATAATCTGAGATAATGTTTCCGGCGGGTTGCGGGCGAACCGCCATCTTGGAATTAGCTCTCGAAATTAGGTGATTTCGTTAGTCTCTGTTTTGTTCCTGGCCAATTGTTTTAGACTTAATTTCAATTAATCGACGACGATTAATTTCGCAGGTTGTTCGGCAAAATTATTTCGCTCGTACTCGATCGTTATTATACAAATTCGATTGTAATCTCTCGAAGGCGATTATTTTCAACGGTTAAATTATTGATCGCCATTTTCTTTTTGAAATCTGATTCATATTGAGCAACCCTAAAAATACGGGAGTACTAGATTTCAAGGAAATCGGACAATTTTTTAAGCAACGCATCTGCCATATTGAATCCGCCATTTTGTTTTTGGAATTTTCAAATCAGATTCATAATCAGCAATCCTAAATTGGCGAATGTCTTCGATTTTTGGCTACGTTTTGGCGATTTCGAACCACAATGCGCTGTGACGCATGCGTGGCGGAATCTTATCGGCGTGGGTCAGAAATGACCCCGGCACAGGCAAGAGTCCAATTCGCAAGAATTAATATTTTATTTTAAAGTTAACAGAGAGTACCAGATAGTGAAGAAAGTTTGCGTGAGAATTTTTCTTCACGATTTTTGAACCGCGCCGAATTTATCGGAGAATCTGGACACCGACGTCACGATTTATTTCAGTTCAGTGTAATATTTGTCAACGTTACTCTATATAGACATTTGTCAACCTTACTGTCTATCCACCAGCCTCGATTCAACGCTCTATTTTCATTGTTTAGCCCACTTTGCAATGTCTCCCGGTCATCCTGTTGACAAATCTCGAGCTTAAATCTGCTTTACTTAGATCAAATGGGACGCCATTTCCAAGCGAAACTGAACACCGTCGACGTCGAGCAAAATTCTTCTCTCGAATAGCAACATCCATAAGCCAAATGGATTTTTAGAAAATCATTGTGAAGAGGCATCAATTTTTAAATTTGCGGTTGATTCTAAAAAAAATATTCCAATATTTGCGGAGATCTTTGATTAGTTGCTTCATGGAAAAAAAATTTGGAAATGGATGATGGATTTTGAAAATTGAAATTCCAAAAATTACGAAACATTTTCTGTATTATCAGTTGTAAAAAATTATGTGATTATTTTAATCTAAAAAATATTAACAATCGTTCAAAGTTTATTAACAGTCGTTCAAAATTCATTAACGATTGTTGTCCAAATGTTATTAACAATTGTCGTCCGTATGTTATTAACAATCGCCGTACAAATTTTATCAACAATTCTCGTCCAAATTGTATTAACAATTGTCGTACATATTTTTTTACAATTGTTGTCCAAGTTTTGTTAAAAATTGTTGTCCAAATTATATAAACAATCTTCGTCCAAATGTTATTAACAATTGTTATCTACATAGACATCTATATCTTTTCTCAATAATTTTTTAGGGTCGAAAATAGAATTTTTTTGATTTTTCAAATTTTTGACATAAATGCATATAATCCACAATTTGTTTGAAGATGAATAATTATCTTCTCCCTCTCTCTCTCTCTCTCTCTCTCTCTCTCTCTCTCTCTCTCTCTCTCTCTCTCTCTCTCTCTCTCTCTCTCTCTCTCTCTCTCTGGCTGGATTTAACATTATATCAATTAAAATAATTTTTTTTCCGTCACAAAGTAATATCCGATCGCATCCATCAAAGCTATTGCGTAAATATTTAAATTAATTTTAATACGTACGACCGTACGAATGGTAACGAGTTGTATTTCCAAGGAATATTGGGAAGCCGCAGCGAAATAGGAGCTCTTTAATCTTCTCTGCCGGCGCGGTGTGCTTGAAATCCTATGATTATAGACATTGTAATTATAATTATACTTTCGACGTAACGACCCTATTTTCATTCGCAAATTAGCAATTCGTCGAGAATATTCATCGAACTGGATTATTATTTAACATTATTATCTCGTAATTCTCATTCGATTTTTATTTTACTCGAGAATTGCTTTCCAAAACCGTGCATTGAACTCGCACATTTCGAGTTCGATGAGATCTTTTGCAAAGTAATTTTCGAAAACTTTGTTTCTTCAACGTGCACGTGTTTGACCAACGCCATTTTCTGTTTCGTAATAACGAAAGCAATTTATAATATTATGTTAACATAATTAGATTAAAAAGAATAATGAACAATATATACGTTACTAATTTTTATCATATTCTGTTATTATTGAATTAAAAGATTTTTCTTTTTTCGATTATTCTTTAATTTTTGTCTAATATTATATTTTATAGATTGTATTATATTATCGTACATATATTACACTAATTTATATTCACAATTTACTATCCTATCAGCAACATTTCAAATTTTCATTAAACAAACTTATTTGTTCACTATTGTGGAATTTGAAATTTTTCAAACATTTGAGTTTCAACAAAACTAATTTTTCTAATATCTCCAACAAAGTTCAAATAGTTTACCCCAATTTTGAAGAACGTATTCCTATTTAAATACCGTGCCAATGCTATAAGCGCTCGAGTTAGTATGCTCCGATGACATCAGAGGCGCTTATGGCAGCCGCCGACGTCACCATGGAGCGAAAGAAAAGACGCCGGTAGAAAAATCTATCAATAATTATTTTGCAACAAGTATTACTTGTTTATTGCAGTACAATTTACAAGTAGAAAATTTAATAATGATTTTCGAACTAGATATTCAGTTCTGTATGCATAAACAATTAAGTATTTACTAGAAGTAATAATTTTTATGATTAAATAATTACTTTATAATAATTATTACTATTCAAACTCATTCTTTTGGGTGAATAATTATTGTTAGACTAAGGATTCTTCTAAATAAAAATTGTCTGCGTCAATAAACAAATCAGGAGCCATATTCAATTGTCATTCTTTAACAATTTCAACAGGACTCAAATAATAAATTTTGAATTGTTTAAATCCTTGATTTAACATCTACTCATTTTTGTCATAAGTGCATAAAATCGTTGCATAAAATTGTTAATAATAATTCCACTTCCACAGGTCCTATTTTTAATATTCTCATTTTGCAAGTTATTACAACATTTGATTATTTGACAGTCATATTTTTGTCTCGAGTGCATAAAATCCATTTAATAATATTTATCAAGTCCATTTAATAATTATTAAATTATTATTATTATTATTAGTAAATTATTATTATAATTATTAAATACATTTATTAATTCCACTTCCACAGGTCCCATTTTCAAAATTGCCATTTTGCAAATTTCAACAACGTTAATGGAGTAATAAAATATAAAAAATAAATTCTTTTTAAATAAATATTTTTAAAATTGAATTCTTAAATTAATAAACGTTGATTATTTAACAATCACATTGTTCCAATCCAAAACTGTATAAAATTCCATTTAAACAGATCCCATTTTGAAAGTTTCCATTTTGTAAATGATTCGATTGTTTAACAAACACACTTTCGTTCTTGATCGTTCATAGAGAGATCTCAATGTGAAATCTGTTCTCTGCACGGGCAAGTGAGCTTGACGAGTTCGAGTCGATTGATCCCCAGCATTTAAATAAACGACACCGGCGATAGTGCCGGCTCTTAATAAACATACGAGCAAAAAACCAATTAAGCGCACACGGGTTTACCGAGATGGAAGCACCCCCGTGTAAAAACTAAGCTTCTTAGAGGGCTGGTCGGCTTCGTTCCGCGATTATTGGATTATTTGTTCCACGTACTTCAGCCAGTGACTACAGTACTCATATTCACAGACGGCTGATTATACATTGAGCTACTCCCCTGGTTGTCAGTTTATATTCGCTTGCAATCGGGGATTACTCTTGACGAAGAAATACATTTTACCTCGATCCTCTGCCCCCCCACGTTTTTATTTGATAGTTCTTGTCTGTGCAAATCTCCTTTAATTTACAAACGACAGTATGCACAGGACAAACGTTGGTGGACATGCAAGACGTCTTTTTAAGACTTTCAGACCTAAAATGAACGTCTTTTTAAGACTTTCAGACCTAAAATGAACGTAAAATGGACATCTTCAAGACGTCATGTGTTATCTGGGCTATGTGGTATTTCAATAATTATTTTGTTTGAAATATTTGTCGACTGATTTGATCAGACAAATAATTTTCATTATTTAGTTTCGAATTTAATAAAAAAATATTCAACAAAAGCCGAATAATATTAAGAAACAAATAAATAAAATTACCGGGTTACATGGAAACGTTTACAATAACAATTAATAATTGTTTTGCATTAAACCAAATAAAATTAAAAATACAGTTGTTTAAATATTAATACAATAGAATGTAATAATATACGGGTCAAGTTAATAAAAACATTGAACAGAGGCCGAAATTAACAATTAAACACAACAAATTGTCAGGTTGCATTTAATTGTTATTTCTCATTTATCATTTACACATGTAATATTGTTCACATGTTATTTTATTTCAAGAAATTATTTGTCGTTTTCATTTGTTATTTTTTTTTTTTTAAGAAATTATTCTGCCTTTAAATAATTTATGAGTACATTTCTATTATAAGAAAAGCTTCTGGCACGGTGTTCAATGGAAAATTAGAAATTTCTCGGATTTTATCATCAATAGAATTAAGTAGAACGAGTAGGTCGCCGGGCAAGGTTATGGTTGAGCTTGTCGGTAACGAGAGGTATGATGGGACGAATATAAATGCGTTCAGGGTCCACGAACATCACGGTACGACCCTACTAAATTAAAGTATGAGCAGGAATTTGCAAATGAATGAAATTTTCACGTTTAAGACCGGTGACGTCAAACGATGACACGAGACTTCGAGCGTACTCTGTCCTGTACAGTGGTACTATCCTGGGAATACGAACGTCGATCATGGTTTCGTATTTCTTCGGGCTGGAGGTGTACTTGACGTTATTGAATTCACCAAGGTCCACTTGTTTAACATTCTCGAAACGTTGTTGCATAAAAAAATATTTTTCTTCGAAACAGTTCCTCCTCGTCGTACTTTTAATAACGTTCACCGTCAATTGACATTTTTTTATTGTGAGTATCGCAATTTTGGAATAGGATTTTTAAATTTTTCTAATATTTTTATTCTTTTAAATTATACTTCAGATTTGTCGTAGAATCCATAGTTTAATAACTATCAATTCTACAATTGTCAAATTCTGTGTAATGATGCAATGTATAGTGTATAGTATAGTATCGTATAGTCTATAGTGCATTGTACAGTGTATGTATAGTAAAATAGAGCTCCAAAAAACAGAAAAAATCGGAAATAATTTTAAATGGAAGTTAATGGTGAATTCTCGTCCCAGAATATTTGCGATAATATGTATAGTATAGTATAGTATGTATAGTCTATCCACTAGATAGTATAATAGAGCTCTAAAAAACAAAAAAAAAATTTAAATTGGAAATGAATTGCGAATTTTTATCCCAGAAAATTTTCAATCATATGTATAGTATAGTGTAGTATGTATAGTCTATGTAATGTACAGTGTATGTAGAGTAAAATAGAGCTCCAAAAAAATAGAAAAAAATCATAAATAATTAGAAAAGGAAGTTAATAGAGCATAGTGCATATATTGTATGTACAGCTCCGAAAAACAGAAAAAAAATCGGAAATAATTTAAAATGAAAATTAATAGCGAATTCTCGACCCCATCAAATTCTCGATCATATGTACAGTGTAGTCTATAGTGCATAGTATAGCGTACGTACAGTATAACAGGGCTCTGAAAATTGGGAAATAATTTAAAATGGAAGTTAACAACCA
The DNA here is from genome assembly GCA_028454225.1 of Lasioglossum leucozonium. Classification (NCBI taxonomy): domain Eukaryota; kingdom Metazoa; phylum Arthropoda; class Insecta; order Hymenoptera; family Halictidae; genus Lasioglossum; species Lasioglossum leucozonium. The sequence goes on from CM052213.1 coordinate 2,476,634, forward strand.
ATTTCCCGTCCGAGAAAATTTTCTCTGATATTTTTAATATCTGATTAATATAGCTGGTCGCAGGTCAGCGCGTTTCGCGAAGAAGCAAATTTAATTGTGCAGACCGCTGTTATGAGGCTCTCTCGTGCAATATTAATTCTCTGTTGCGAGCGCGCCGCGTTTCTTCTAGTACTAATTGCTTCGTTAACTAGTTCGCCATAACAGACTGTGCATTACCAATCTCATTATATAATTTGCCGAACTTAATAGCGCAACCCTGGTCTGCGGTGAACGGAGCGACAACGCAATACAGTTATTACAGCAACCGGGGACCACATGGTATACACTGTGCCTCGTGTGCGTCGGGTCTCCGATTATGACGCAATATTGGCTACAATCGTGCACCGCCATTTGCAACATGTAATTCATGATCGTTGTTACACTCCTCAACTTTATGAGCAATTAAAATTTTTCAAGTTAGGTGGACAGGAGTTAAATATTCTGGGGTATTTTGGTATAGTCTAGTATATTCTGGTCAAGTATGGTGTATTCTACTATATTCTGGTATATTTTAGTAAGTTTTAGTATATTCTAGTATATTTTGGTATCCTCTGCAATATTCTGGTATATTTTGCTATAATATGGTGTATTCTCGTATATTCTGGTATATTTTGGTATATTTATAGACAAAAGTTAGATATTCTGGGGTATTTTGGTATAGTCTAGTATATTCTGGTATATTTTGGTATATTTATAGACCTTAAAAGTATTAGGTCGACATTTTCTAAAATCCCTTTATTTTTTTCAATTGTCCACGATCATTTTTGTCCTAATAATATCTACTTGTAATATAACCTACTTGTAGATCTCAGAAAAGAAAAACCAAATTGATACTCTTCTACGATTATGAACGCAATCTCGCAAGTAAATATAATACTGCGAACGTTCACGTGGAATATTTTTAGAAAATCTTGTGCAAAAGGTTTTTCCGCAACATAAAGGAATGTAAATTGCAGATATTCAATGCAGTTTTACATTCACGTCTGTTGGGGGCGCAGTCGATTTGCAATTACGATCGATTGAAAAAGAGTAGGAATAACTTCATTCGAAAGGAAGACGCTGGCAAGTGATTCGAACGTTAAGGAGATCCTATTTAACAGACGTGGATTGAATTTCAAATGGTTCCCTTGGTGGCTGGTTGGGGGGGGGGGTCGTCGTGGAGAGGGACGAGGTTATAAAAATATCGGTACTTAATCTGCATTCTTTGAAAAAAAAGGGTTATCTGCGAGCAGTCCAACCGAACCTGTAGACGAAGCCGTCGATCCGAGGATCTAGGTCAGTGCTTCTTTTCAGAATTCTCGGTGCCTTTTTATTGGCTGAAGAATTCGGCTGACGCCTTTCTTGAAGATCCCAAATGTTCCACTAAATTACACCCTAAGTTTAAGCACGCTTCAGCTAGAAAAAAATATTGTTAACACACAACTTGTTACACTAATAGCTGATCCGAGCAGCAGTAAACTGTGATTATTTCTATTCATTCCTCTTTTTGTTTATTTTTATTTCTATTTATTTTTATTTATTGTTTATTTATTATTTATTGCTATTTCTATTTATTACTATTTATATTTATTTTTATTTATATTTATTACTATTTCTATTTCTGTTTATTTTTATTTCTATTTATTTCTATTTCTATTTATTATTCTTTCTATTTTTTACTATTTCTATTTATTGCTATTTCTATTTATTACTATTTCTATTTATTGCTATTTCTATTTATTACTCTCTCTATTTATTACTCATTCTATTTATTACTATTTCTATTTATTTCTATTTCTATTTATTTCTATTTATTTCTATTTATTCTCCTAATTGGTTTATCACAGTGTAAAAAATATTTCAGTTCCTCTATCTCCTGCCTGATTAATAACAACAAAGATTTTGCGGTGCAACGGATTAAACAGAGCTAAACTGGCGTTAGTGAATAACCCAACAGAGTAAATGAAAGCGTACGTTGTTGAACATTGGATCTCGGCAGGGCTCTCGGAAAGGGAATCAGAGTAATAGACACTGTCGATGTATTCAATTGGCTAGAACATAGAGAAAGGGAGAGAGAGAGAGAGAGAGAGAGAGAGAGAGAGAGAGAGAGAGAGAGAAACAGAGGACAACAATCGTGCGTTGGAGGACGGCCTTTGATACGGCAGATGAAGGGATTTCAAGGGAGGACTTTAAGGGGACGGGGATTAGCAGAGGGCTGAGACACAGGATAATAGAATCGTATCAAGAAAGGAGGCTTGAGGATGAGGGGGGGGCGCTGTGAGCACGAACTTTCAGAAATAAAAGGTAGACGTGGATAATAAAATGGCAGCGACGTTGAAGACGGGCGCAAAGACTGCCCCGACAGTTGAAGATACCAACCAGAGATATGATGAAGAGCTTAAGATAGCTCCTGGGAGCAGCTTATACACAGTGTCCCAGAAATGTTGTACTTCCTTCAAATTTCCCAAGACGATTCCTTACTTCACGTCAAATAACTTTTTCCTTTGCGAAAATGTGCTCCGAGGTTCCGTTCAGGAGTTATTCACGAAAAACACGGGCCAATCAGAGCGCGACCAGCGGACAGACTCCGCCTCGGGGCGGGGTCTCGCCGAGCGTGACGTTGGCATTGGCCAAGAGGCGGGGCCTGTCGCTAAGGCGGAGTCTGCGTGTCCGCCTCGGGGCGGGGTCTCGTCGAGCGTGACGTTGGCATTGGCCAAGAGGCGGGGCCTGTCGCCGAGGCGGAGTCCGCGTGTCCGCTAGCCCCGCTCTGATTGGTCCACGTTTTCGGTCAATAACTGCTGAACGGAGCCTCGGAGAGCATTTTCGCAAAGGAAAAAGTTGTTTCAAATGACGTCAAGAATCACCTAGGGTACTTTCAACGAGGTACAACATTTTTGGAACACCTTGTACTCCCGTGTACTGTTAAATTTATCGGAAAACGCTTTTCTATTTCGAATATTTTCTTAACGCTTCAATTGTTCGATGAAATGCTGTTGTTCGTCGTCAGGCGATGTCTCTACCTCTTCAATCTCTCCTTATCACGAGACGCGATGGCGTCGCACGCGGAGAAACCGCGTAATCGCGTCCCGACGGTGCCAGTTAACGACTATTAAGCGTCTAACAGTTTGCGCGAAGTGGCTCGAATCGCGGAGCGATTTGCTAACGAGCATTTTCCGCTCTTGTCTTGACTGCGGCCACCGGTTTTCCGGTTCCACCGGCGCGGCGCGGCGTTCACGCATTCTCCGGTTGGAGGACACCTCTGTTGTAGTTAATTCCGCGCGTATCCTGATTGCGTTTAATTTTAGATTAGACCCGACCATTTGCGGCGGACTTCGGGACTATTGCGGTCGTATCAGCGTTTCCAGCGGCACGGCTGATCCAGTTAGCCCGATTCAACTGTAGTAGCACTGTTGGCCGTTCTACGGACTTCCCCGAAAATCTACTTCCTTAGCGGAGCCGATTCTTTGGGCGATTCGAAGAAACTTTTTCCTTTGCGAAAATGCTCTCCGACGCTTGGTTACCGAGTCATTGACGAAAAACGAGGACCAATCAGAGCGCGCACTGCGGACGGACTCCGCCTCGGGGGCGGGTCCCGCTGACCGCCGCGCTGGGGCGGGGCACGGTCTGCGTTTTTCGTTTGTAACTGCTGAACGGAGCCTCGCAGAACATTTTCGCAAAGGAAAAATTCACTCCAAATGACCTGAGGCATTAAGAAATATTATTTTCATCTCTTGAAAATATCCGTGACTGTTTGAACTTTTAGAAAATTGCTGTTTTCTCATTGTAGGTGGATTTTTTAATTATTTCGTTAAAAATATTGATAGAATATTGAAATTTGAAAAATAGTGAGTTTGATGATTAGAGCTTCCTCTTGTTAATAATTAATTAGAACAATTGAAATAGTGTGCCACACGTTTGTTAACTAATTTCACGAAGATCTTCTTGCGCGAATATCTTTGTCCCTCAATCAATTCCCACGTTGATTGTTCTACTTTATAAGGATGTACAAGCAAAATCGACAAATTGCTGGTTTGTTTCACTGGAAGCAGGAGGCTGTTAACGGTCGCCGCGAGAGTCGCTAATTGTTGCGAGACATCCGTTATTCTAACCATTCTCTTGGTATTTTGCCGATTATTCGATAACGACTTTGTGCCACAGTTGTTGCGGCACCGCTGGGAAACGATGAAAGGCTCGTCGTTAAATGACTTCGCTTCGCCGGAAAATAACTAACTTCTATTAAATTTACAAAAGCAATTTGCCAACTGAATATTGCACGCGCGAAGGCGTCTTATGGCTGAGGTGGGACTGACTTTGAGCACCTCGTTCTCATCGTTATGGCAATGCAGAAGCTTCGTGCTACGTGTCTTCGGAACATAGGGTGACGTACATAATTCCTATTAAATGAAAGAATAATAGTTATTAACAATTCAGTCATTCAAATTTTTAAACATTGAGAGCCAAAAGTTATTGAGGGAAGAGTAACAAAAAGTACTGAAAAATGTGAACAATTTTAATAAAGTTAATAAATAACAGAATAAAAATTCTTAAACATTCAAACAGAAAAATATTGAGAAAAGAATACCAAAGAGTACTGAAGAATACGAATAAAATTTTAATAAATAAATTTTAATAAAATAATTTACATATTTGTTCTATAAAATATTTTTTTTCACGTCCATGTCTGACTCGTTTTTCCAATGAAATGGACCACTTTCGAAAAGAAAGGCTTCAGGGATGAAATATTGTCAGATTTCAGTTTTTTTAAGGTCACCAAGGTCCCTGACAGAAAAGAAAAAAAAACACTATAAGGAAGAAATGGGGCCACTTCTGAATACAAAGAGATGTATCGAACATCTGTCATGTCTGAGGAAACGTGCATTTCGTGCTGGTAGTTTCTCACAAAGCGGGAAACTGGAAATCTCAAATGCAAGTTTTTAACTCCCTTTTAAAAACGCTGACCACTGGATTTTTGTATTTCGAGACAAAGAATAATTTTACAAAACTAATTCTAAAAGAAAATTTCCCTCGCTTCTTAGACAGACGTAATATCTCTGTTCTTATACGATAAGAATAATTCTTAATTAAAAACCTTGATGCAAGTGCATCTTTAGTAAAATTATGCTTGTTGAAATTTTGCATATTTTTTATCTCTTGCTGCATGAATTGATCGTCCTTTTATTATACAAAGCATTATTTAATATAAAAATTCATGTTTGTTGTAAATTTACAAAATTTTTACAACCATCAATTTATCTGTGAAAAATGTAAAATACATTTCACAAATCTTCCTGTCAATTTACAAAATTTCTAAAAAATTTTTACAACCATAAATTTATCTGTGAAAAATGTAAAATACATTTCACAAATCTTCCTGTCAATTTACAAAATTTCTAAAAAATTTTGACAACCATAAATTTATCTGTGAAAAATGTAAAATAGTTTTCACAAATCTTCCTGGTCATTTATGAACAACTTTTTAACTAGGATATTTTAATAATTATTTTTTAATCAAGTTTACAAATATTTCTGGTAATATTTAAAAAATCTTTATAACCAGAAGACATTTCGTATATGTTAAAGTGGAAAATGATTTATTTCTACGTTTTGCTAGGTAGTAACAGATTGTTTGCTCGAAAGGGGTCTTTATCGTGATTGGGTAAGATCAGCATCGTTATCTTTAGCGAAAGACGTAGTTCCTGGCAAAGAAAAATCAATAATTTTCTTTAAGCTTCCGTTCCCGACTACCTAGTTGGCGCCAGCACTCCTTTGAAAGTTCTGTGGTTAGGGGTTCACGATGGGAGTGCATGTCGGTAAATTATCAGCTGCTGGATGTCTGACCATAGCACGTCTGTTTCTACTAATATGTTTCGTCAAACTTCCAGTTATAGATAAAAGAAATATTAATCTGTAATTTATGAATCAATGGTTTATCGAATACAATGAAATATGCTGAATATTTATCAATATCGGATCACTTGTTTTAACAATAATTGTCCAGTTGCAAGTAAAAAAATATTTCTAATTTGTAATTTATAAATCAATAGTTTACTGAACATAATATGCTAAATATTTATCAATATAAGCTCACTTTTAAATAAAAATTGCACAGTTGTAGATATAAAAGCTATTTTTAATCTTTAATTTATAAATAAAATATTTCCCAAATTTGGATGTTTGGAAAACTTTTCAAAAAATGTTTTCCAGCAGCGACCACCTGAGTATTAGGTCACCAAAAGCAAAAATTCCACAACTTCTACATGTGGCAAAATTCAGGATGGAACAGGTCGGTTTTTTTGAAAAATAAATATGACGGCGCTTGGAATCGAAAGTATCGATCTCTCTCAAAAAATACAGTTACCAAAAAAATAGTCCTGCTGGTTTTTTTTCTTCTTAAATAAAATCTTTGAAATATCCGGCGATTTTTAACGATTTGATTTTCTTTTTATATAAATTACGGACAGGATGTATAGTCCACACCATTGCGACACCTTAAAGCTGATGGTACGGTTTCTGGGTAATCTAGTTAGGGGAGGAGCAAAGTAAATGCGCCTTCTAAAAAGAAAATTGTGTTGGCCTGCACTTGTCCCAGAAACTCTCGAGTAGTTTTTAAACATAAATCTCGAGAGCGTAATAAAATGATTAACAATCCTACTTAACATTTTCACTGTCGTTGCATCTTTGGAACCACAACAATTTTGTATGCTGCATAAACAAAAAAGAAAAATCATTTGCTGCATTATTTATAATCAATTATTGCACCAAATATATTGAAACAAATATGAGGTGTAGGAATTATTAAATAAATTGTTTCTTCCTTCTTTTATTTACAAAATCTCCATGGAGATTTATTTATTTAAAAATTAACAATGGACACAAATTAATAAGAAAAAATATACATTGAATTTGAATTATATATTACATATTATAAAGTAATATAAATATAACAAAACATATTACATATTAAAAAAGTAGTATAAATATAACAAAATATATTACATATTAATACAAATTAAAAAGACTAAACATACAGGTAGATTAATATTTCTGTGCTCGAGGGTAGTTGGAATTTTTTTTTTTAATTATTTTATTAATTTTGCCCGTCGAGTCTTGCCGGAGAAAATGAGAGATCGTGTCGAAATTTTAATAGAGGCGAACGATTATCGGCGGATTTCATTTGCGGCTTAAACTTTTGAAGTATTCGACCCAGGTTGTCGGTTGAACCTTCGCGACCATCAAGGCTGCAATAATCAGATTCTTGAGAGGGTTCCTGTCACCACTCGAGGAACACCCACGTGCATACACAAAGGCAGAACAAGTCAGCCTATATCGAGTATAGTGTCTAACAATATTACCTCAGAGTATTCCTATAATTCCCTTTTTTTTCCATTTTTCATTCATGTCCACCGTCTATAAGCGCTAAACAATTTACCAGTTCTCACTCGGATAATTATTACATCGTATTTTCCATAGAATGTACACACTCGTTTTATTTTTGGTCGACTGGCAATTTTTATTAGCGACAATAATAAAATTGTTCATTGTTGTTCTTAAAGTTATCTTTATGAAACTTCTACCATCATATTACTGGCATTTTACTGATTGAAATGAGCCCAAACACGACCCCATTCGCAGCGATTTTGCAGAACCTCGATTATGCGAATAATTCTCAATTGTTTGTCATTGTTCTTAATGTTGCCTTTACGAAACTGTTACCATCATATTACTGGCATTTTACTGATTGAAATGAGCCCAAACACGACCCCATTCGCAGCGATTTTATAGAACCTCGATTATGCGAACCGATCCACTGAGTAGTTCGGATAATCGAGGTTCTACAAAATCGTGGATCGATCAGGCAATTCTGCTGCGAATGGGGTCGTGTTTGGGCTCGCTTCAATCAGAAAAATGCCAGCAATATGATGGTAAAATCTTAATAAACAAAATGGCTGTATCAGTTTTTACTATTTTAACTATTTTACACAAAAATGTAGCTGTACACAATATAAGAAACAATTCCCATATCAAGACATTGTTATTAGTCGTCATTATTAACTGTATCAATTGCCTACATCTGCTGTATCCAATCTGCATCTCTCCCATTACACCGAACGCATGCCTAGACGTAGAGACAAGGAGCAGCCCACGTTTGTTTGCGAGTTAAGATCAATCCGCGACGTTTCATTCTCCTAGAAACGTACCACGTCCCTGTATCTGTATCACCGGCGGCAGCAGCCTCGCAAGCTCTGCTGCACGAACGCCGCCAAAGTAGAAGTATGAAACGTTCCCCGAGTAATAGAAAAGCATCATCCTCGTCGGCGAAGGTGGATTACAACGCGTTTTCTTGGAACGAGCGACCTCGTTCCGACCTCTCACCTCGGGCTAGGGTTTATCGAGTTTAATCCTGAGGAACGGTATTACTTACGGTTCTTTGCCAAACGACACAGACCACAAAATGTCGGAAAAATTGAAAAGTCACTGTTACTGAGTCACCGGTCCGAGTGGCATGTCAGTCGAAGAAATGGATCTGGCTTTATCCACAGAATTTACGAAACTGTTCTGTCAGTCCCCATTCTTCCAAACCATTTCCTGGTGCAATTTTGAATCGGTTATACATTTTTCATTGAACACTGGTTAGAAAGGACACTGATCAGTAGACCTGGCCAGGACAATTATTTTCGCTCGTGCACCGGTTCCCCCATTACCAGTCCACGGGTTCCTCCTACTCCTGGGTCCTCCCCCTGCTCCTCCCCTTACTCCTGGGTCCTCCCCCTGCTCCTCCCCTACTCCTGAGTCCTCCCCCTGCTCCTCCCCTTACTCCTGGATCCTCCCTTTGCTCCTCCCCTTAATCCTGGGTCCTCTCTTTGCTCCTCCTCTTACTCCTTGGTCTTCCCTTTGCTCCTCCTCCTACTCCTGGGTCCTCCCCTTGCTCCTCCCCTTAATCCTGGGCCCTCCCTTTGGTCCTCCCCTTACTCCTTGGTCCTCCCTTTACTCCTCCTCCTACTGCTGGATCCTCCCTTTGCTCCTCCCCTTAATCCTGGGACCTCCCTTTGGTCCTCCCTTTACTTCTTGGTCCTCCCTTTGCTCCTCCCCTTAATCCTGGGCCCTCCCTTTGGTCCTTCCCTTACTCCTTGGTCCTCCCTTTGCCCCTCCTCCTACTCCTGGATCCTCCCTTTGCTCCTCCCCTTAATCCTGGGTCCTCCCTTTGCTCCTCCTCCTACTGCTGGATCCTCCCCTTACTCCTGGGCCCTCCCTGGTTCTCCCCTTACTTCTGGGTTCTCCCCCTGGTCCTCACCCTACTTATGGGTCTGGGTTAAGATACCGTTGTATCAAACCATCACACTGTGGCCCAAACCAGTGGAGTCACGCAAGCCAAAGCACGGTAGGGGCTTTGAAAATGACAGAAGAAAAACGTTTAAAGCTGAACAAAGTAGAGTGAAAATAAAATTGTTATGATGACATTAAAATCACAACAATAATTAATTTTAATTGGAATAAGTTGGGACTAACGAACAAAGTGCAACGAGGCAAGAAGATACACACCCCGGAGATACTTCGCCGATGTTTAACGAAGTGTGCTTTGCCGTTTTATTCATATTTTCTCCGAGCTCGTTAGCGTCAGTTCCTCTTTAAGAAAACGAAAGTGAAACTGCGAAGAAATTGCTGCGTAAACAACACCGGCTTAATGGAATATCATCCCGGGCAATGATGAAACTTCGAGTGCGATTAACGCGTTACCTTGAAAAGTCCTTTAAGTTCTATGAAACTCGGCTGCACTCTCTGTGTACTTCCTCGGTAAACTGCCTTATCAAGCTTCTGATTACCACTTTGTCGCACCGCCTGTTCATACAGTCTCTCTGTGCTCTCGCCGTGAAAGTGTTTCGCTATTAATATCACTGCAGTACGGATTTTCACCCGGTTTTTTTTAACAATTTGATTGTTAAGTAAAGAATTGAATTGTTTAGATTAGATTTTGATTTTTTGAAATTAACTTTAAAATTACTATTTCTCGAATGAAATTGTTATTTTTTAAAATTAACTACAATAATTGCTATTTTATTTAGAATTTTCATTTTCTAAAATTAACTTTAAAAATTATTACTTCTTAATAAATTTTTATTTTATAAAATTAACTTTAAATATTACAATTTCTCAAATAAAATTTTTATGTTTTAAAATTATTATTATTTAAACTAATGATCTATCTTGCTTCGTAAATTAATAAACAATTCTGTAGACACCACGGTTTAAAGTAATCATTAATTCTATGACTACCATTAGTTAATATAATAATATAGTATAATAGTTAATCTCAGTACTATTTGTGTTGTTAATTTTTCTTCTAATTTTAACAAATCGAAATATTTCGAATTTGGAATTGCATTTAACAAATCTTTACCGACATGATTGAAATTGAAAGAAACGTTAAAAAATTATTAGAATCGTTTTCAAGAAAATTCGGCGATATCGATCGCCAGATATATTCAAACGAGATTTGGGAAACAGAAACGGATATCGGTCGAATCCGCGGGATTAATCAAGGGTTGATACGATTCGAGGCTCATGATTATTTAAATTCGAGTCCCCGATACCAATTGCTAATTAAAAAATCCAACGGACCTAGATATAACCTTAACGCTCCTCCACTTAGCGAAATTGCGCTTACACACTGCGCTTCATCTCATTTAATCCTGCGGAGGTAGGTTTTCCAATTAACATAGTTTTCGTAGCGTAAGTATATTTGTATGCTGTCATCTCGTAATTTCGAACTGCGGTCCTCATGACTCGCTAAACTTTCGTAATTTCCTATTGATTTTCTCGTCAACAACCAAACAAACACATTTTAATCACAATATTTTCATTTCAATTGCAATTAATTATTTTATCTTTGCCACGGGTACTGTTTATTTGTTCATAACATTTGCTCCTGTGGCAGTTTCTCTGGTCGTAGCGTTTCGTTTATTAATATTTAAATTGTTTAACTTAACATTATATGCTCGTTGTTTCACCTCAAAATTCTACTTTAATGTGATTTCCGTTTAATTTACATTAATTATCTGTTGCTTTCAACGATTCGGTACATTTTCGATTTCCTTGAAAGTGGCGATTCCTGAGGTAATTTCAAACAATTTTTTCCTTTACGAGAATGTTCTCCGAGGCTTCGTTCAAGAGTTATTAACGAAAAACACGGGCCAATCAGAGCTCGGCCACCGACTCCGCCTCGGCCAATGACAACGCCGCGCTCATCGAGACCTGCCCCCTGGGCGGAGTCAGTGCGTTTTTCGTCGATAACTCTTGAACGGAGCATCGGAGAATATTTCTGCAAAGGAAAAAGTTGTTTCAAACGACGTCAGCAATCTCCCCACCGAAGGAAATACATTTTCGAGGCATCCTGTGTAACATAATGTTTAATGTAAACGAATCAACAATGACGCGTCTTCTTCTTATTTGCACATCCCTAATTCATTGAATCCACCGAATCGATGCGACGCATTTAGGCTGATGACCCGATCCCTAAATAGAACAAACGAGTCGCACAATAGCAACAACAATTCGATTAAACTGTGCTGCGAGCCCAGCGGCGCACGGTCGCGTGCACAGTCCAATTTCGGAATTAACTTATGGCAGCAGAATTAAATATATTTTCGCACAGCCTGTTACAACGGTGCTCGCAGGAGCAGTAAAACGTTTGAATAATCACGCGCCGAGTCACACTCTGCTGTAACACCGTTCACATGCAGAGTTTAATTAGCGAGATCGGGGCCAGTTCTATTAAAGAAGTTAATTACTTCGGTTAATTAGTTTGATACCGGTGTTCTATTTATGGTGTGCAGCGACCAACCCCCCACCACCCTATTCAATTATCAATCAATTTTGGCCAATTCACGGAAATTCTACCCGATGCCGGCTCGATCGCCAATTATTTCGCAAATTACGCTTGTTTCGAGTTCAGGCTAGAGTCTCTCACTCACTCTAAAACTTTTCTCTGTGGTCTGACCCACTTTTACGAACTTGTTCGAACCAGGATAGAGCTGGCACAAGTGTCTGTTTGAAACGAACGATTTCCGTCATATTTTCTTTTTATTTTTTTTTTTATTGTTAATTATCGCTTCGAACTTCTGTCTCATCCACGCGTAACTCTTCGAACGAGAAAGAATTTTCAAAATAAATATCGATGGGGTTTGTTACAATTATTCAATTGGAGTTTCAGAGGTTTCATAAAATTTTTATAAATTTTTAAATGTCTGAAATAGTCGGAAATTGAGTTGTTAAGTTAATAATACCGCGGGTCAAAATAGACCCAGGCGTCGCGTGTCTCTAATATACGTCTCAGGAACGAATTTCTACATTTCAAGAGGCTCCATAGTTAACCAATACACATAGGGTAAAATGAGTATAAATTTCATTAATAATAGCCTGGGTCAAAATAGACCCGAGCATCGGGTGTGTCGAATATACATTATTTCTCGACTTCAAGAGGCTCCATAGTTAACCCTCTATAGAGATAATGATTATAAATTCCAAACAAGCAAATATTGATGGCAGACATTTCTCACAATTATACAATTGAAAATATTAGACATTATACAAATTGTTTATAAATTAAAAAAATTTTTGGAAGTACTCCTTGTAGAGACATTATTCTTCGTCTGAAATAGTCGGAAATTAAGATATTGAGTTAATAATACTCCGGGTCAAAATAGACCCAGGCATCGGGTGTTCGGAACACACGTCCGCAGAACGAACTTCTGCGTTTCGCGATTCTCTGTGGGTTTAATGATTACAAATTTCTGTTTAACATTCCTGGTTAATGATTTCGAAATACTGTTCAGCATAGCTGAAAAGAGCAATTTTAAAATGCGTCTCAGGCGCGCATAAACCACGATCGAGTTTTCAAAGTACACGAATTCCTTCGCGATCGGCGGAACGGACGGAACGGTCGTCTTTCAGCAGAAACTTGAAACGGCAATTTTGAAATGCAGCGTGTCTCAGATGCACGGCGACCCGGAACTAATTTCTAGGACTCCGGGGCAGGATTAACGAAACAAACTCGCGTGCGCCTCGCTCCGGGGCGAGAGCCGTTCCTAATAAAAGATGCAGGCGCATTCGACGGCGATCGAGCGTCGAATATCACGCCGATTCCCGGAGTGAGAACGGTCCGAGCGAGCGAGTGACCCTTCTCCTGAAAGCGGGATCTCGAATTAATTAAAGTCGCCGACGGGAAATGAACGGATTGGAGGATCGCGGTCCGGGAAAACCCGGCGTTTACTGATATTTCCCGCGAAATGTCAGACGTCGGCCGACGCGTGGGTCGCGGAAAATAGCCGGTAATGACTTTCGTTAACGGCTCGGTGGCATCGAATCTCATTAAAGATTCCGATCGGGACGCTCCGGAATTACGGGATCTGAAACGCCGAATGCCATCGGACGGGATTCTCCGATTGTCCACGCATGAAATTTTTACGGGATTAGGGTCGCGCGGATCTCTCTCACTCTCTCTCATCTCCATTCAAATGTTTCAATGGGTCTTCCTTGAACTCTTCTTGTCCTGCCGCATCAGCTAATAGAAATTTCCTGAGGCAGCCATTCTTTTTTTTTGACAGAGCATCGTGGAATTAATTCTGAATTAATTGAAGAGCGTAGTAATACAGTGTGTATTATTTTTGTTCTATTAAAATTATTGAAAAAAATTTATGTCTAAATTAATTTATGTTTTCTCGTATATCTCATTCGTTCAGTTTTATTATAAATGTATTATATATTTTATTTCTTTCGGTGCATACCTGTATTCATTTTAAAATTATTAAAAAAATTTTATGCCTGAATTTTTATTTTCTCACTCGTTAATTTTTATTGTAAATGTATTACATATTTTATTTCTTTCGGTGCCCACCATTACTACATTCATGCTAACTGAAATGACGCTTCAGAATTTCATTTCTGGCCAATAGAACGCCCGCAACGGTGTCAGCCAATGAGACACCTCCACTGTATACGCTCCTCTTTAGGGAACCATAACTGCTATAGCTTTAGGTATTTCAACTTGAAAAAATTATGTTGTACAGTCCAAGTAATAGAAAACATGTGTGCAAAACCTCAACCAAAAATAATCACCCGATTTCCACACAAAAATCTGCGAACTAGGCTTACTGGACGGTTCGGATAAGAGAGGTTCTACTAAATCGTGGATATCACGGACACACGCGGTCCGAAATGTGCCGTGTTTGGGCTCGTTGCAATCGGGAAAACGTCGCCGAGGGATTGATAAAATTTTTTTGAAAAAAAAATCGTAATCAAAATGTTCAAACACGAAAATGGTAGAATTTTCACAAATTGTAATGTCTGCAATGGAATTTCTTGACATTGGCATCGATTATATGCAAAAATCGTGTACTCGCGGCCGATACAAGGTTCGCATAAGCGACACCGTGCCGCTCGTCGGGAACCGGATGTTTTTCCGTTTACGAGGCCACTTTAACGTGTGCGAGAAGACGTCTCGTGGCGAAATCCCTCGCGAACCTGCGAGGGAACGGTGCCATTCAGATACTCCGTTTCTTTTACAGCCAACGAGGCACATCCTACTTTAAGTATATCCGGTTTTTAGGTCACATTTCGTGGATGGTGATGGTTATACCCCCTGGCGGATCTTTTTGCCCTAATAACGCGTAGATTTTCGTTCCTTCGGAGGACGTAGATCATATTATTTATTACCATTAGTCTGAGAATGTCTTGATTTATTATTGCTGAAGCGATGAAAAATTGTTATCAATTTACAGAAAATTATAAACAGAAATTGACTAGACAGCTAAATTAAATTTTAATCAGATATTATTCTAATTTATATACAATTTTGAATGAAAATGGAATAGACAGATAAATTAAGTTTTAATCAGAATTTTTCTACAAGATCAAATTCTAACTTAATAATTCATATAAAATTATAAACAAAAATGGAATAGACATCTAAATTAAATTTTAATCAGGACTTTTGTCAATTTTTATAATAGTTATGACTGTACGAACAAAATTAATTATAAAATAATGAAATGTTGCTTAGAGGTTCATGGTCTAATTAGTCTATTTTATATAAACTGAATTAATAAGCCACACCGACAGTCTGTCGACAGCTTCATTCGAAATAGTTTTGAATTCTAGAAATTTGTTAACTGGACGAAACTATTTCAAAATTTGCAACTTTGTACTCTCTGAATATAAATCCAATCCAATTGAAAATCCTTTCGTCCATTTTTTGTGAAGTACTCTTATTGAATGAATTATCCAAAAAATGACCTAAGTTGTTAATCTGTAAAAAAACAAATGTGTACAATTGTTATTAAAATCATTGGATAGATCAATATGTGTTAAAGCTTCAATAAAAATCATAATAAATTGTTTTAACATTTTGCAAAATAGTTGTGTTTAATAAAATGCAATTCAATACAAAATGGAACATAAAATTACATACAAAAATTGCAAAATATGGAGTTTGATAATGCTTAAATAAAACCAAAAATTATTAAAAAATTACGTATTAAATTGAATACAAATTGGAACAAAAAATAGAGCATAAAATTCGTCACAAAATTAAATACAAAAATTGCAAAATATGGAGTTTGATAATGCTTAAATAAAACCAAAAATTATGACAAAATTACGTATTAAAATTCAAAGGTCTGCAAGAAATTCCAAATGAAATGAATTTCACGTGAACAGTGTTTCGAATTAGCGTTTTGCGACGAATTTTAAATTAGGGTGGCCCCACACCAGCAAGTGGCAGCCCGTGGGCAGGTAAAAGTGTAGAAAAGGGGAACGGCGGAATGCTTTAAAGATAGAAAAGGTAGAAAAGGGTTGAGAGCCTCGCTGCACGCTGAAGTGCTGCACACTCAGCGACGTAAAAACCGCACACGGTGGAAGAGGGGCTTGCATTCCGCAGCGGAAGAGACAGAGACAGCTCGCGCGCATTGGCGAAAGGTAACGCGGCTAAATTTCGCTGGTGAGGGCTGGTCACACCGATTGCTTTGCGTGTCGGAAAAGGTGGACACGTCGAATGGGCGAAACGTCCTGCTGATGGTTCCGAATAATCCATTTAGCCAAGCAGCACTCGGCAAAAAAATTTCCTGCGGTCAGGACCGTAAATCGATTCTCTCTTTGAAACCCCGATTTCGCTCCGACTAATGCCTCCTCGTTTCACTGACACGATATTCCTACTCGATATCTGCACCATCGCCGAGTTTTTCCACTTTTGCTACGATATGGAAATGTTTTTAGAAAAAGTGGTAAAGCGGTCTGAAAGTAGAGGTTTCACGCTTCAAAACGAGACAAACCTGATCGTTCTATGACTTTTCGTTGCGAAGTTATGACAGTTTAAAAATGAAAAATTTGTGAACGAAGGCGTGCGGATTGTTGAATTTTTAGTGATGGCGTATTTGCAAATGGGAATTTGAAAATGAGGACACGTTGGCAGCAGCGGGGACACTTTTCCGAGTGAAATGATACCAAACACGATACGATTTGGATCGCATTCGCGCGTTTAATCCACGATTTAGTGGAACCTCGCTTATCCGAACCCCCCTCCGTTTATCGATTACTATCGCGGATTAAATTGGTAAACTTTAAGCGAATTGTGTCGTGTTTGGACTCATTTTAACCGGCAGAACGTGGAGAATATGTTGGTAAAATTTTCATAAAATAATAATTAAATATAAAATTGTCTGCAATGGTAAAAATATTTGTTTGACAATTTCCTGCAGTGTTTTCAGCCACGATCGATAATTCTTCCACCGATATCGAATACACGAATGGGTTTGGCTTCAAAATCGTCTTCCTCATCATCGACTTTGAACGTCCTTCCTGAACGAGGTTGCTAGACTTGGCAAACACGCTCTTCTCAAAACAACATTTTCGCCAAATTACCCAAATTTGTCTCTTCCTACGTCTGTTTCCTTCTCCGAATAAAACTGAAAAGATCGAAAGGGGGTTACGAATGAATTTATCGATCATCACTTAACCTCTGATTATTCGTATGCAGCACACGAAACTTAGTATCAGTTATTTCGAGGCATTAACAAATATGAATTTTGTATTAAAAAAAAACTCTATAAAATAAAGATTTCCGTCCAGATAGGAATCGAAGATGGAAGAAAGCATCTCTTCAGCGTCGTCCTAAAAGGATAATGCTTGCAATCATGGTCAGTTTTTTCTTTCAGCTGTGTCCACCCTCTTCTCGTCGACATAAATCTCTCGTTGAGCAAACGAACACCATGAAAGACTTAACTGCGACAAAAAGGTCTCGCACGGAGCCGTAGGTGTCATCTCCAATTTTTTCGTAGGTGATCAAATATCCCCGGCTCCGCTTAATAGCTGCGCAAACTCGCAGATTCGCCTAAATGTCCTCGTCGTTTTCTCCGCGAAAAAAATTCTTGTAACACATACAGGGTGTCACGAAAATGTTGTGCTTTCTAGGACCGATCCCTGAGGTCAGTTGAAGCAATTTTTCCCTTTGCGGAAATGATCTCCGAGGCTCCGTTGAAGAGCTATTGAAGAAAAACACCGGCCAATCAAAGCGCGGCTCTAGTGAACAGACTCCGCCTCGGGGGCGGGTCCCGCCGAGCGGCGCGCTGCCGTTGGCCGAGGGGCGCGGCCTGCCGCCGAGGCGGGGTCCGTTCGCTCTAGTCGCGCTCTGATTGGCCGGTGTTTTTCGCTAATAATTCCTCAACGAAGCCGCGGAGAACATTTTCGCGAAGGAGAAAGTTATTTCGAATGACGTCAGGAATCAGCCCTAGGAGGCACATCATTTTTGGGGCACCGTGTATAGCGATCTCCAGGCTTGCGAGCGTCTGCGCGTTTGATCGTACAGTTGGCGGATGTCAATATTTATCGCACACTGAGATTGCCGTGTTCGCAAATATCAACGTTTATTACACGCCGAGATTCTCCCGTCGCAGATCTCAATGTTCATTATGCACCGTGATTGTCCCGTCGGCAAATATCAATGTTTATTACGCACTACAATTGTCCTGTACGATAGTGTCCTGTGGGATACGCACGTGCTGTTAGTTGACTCGCGTGTGTGTTAGCTCCTTTAATCAAACAGAAACGAAAATTGAAAAAGTGACAAATTTTTAAATATTTGACCTGTTCGAGAATCTACAACGATTAGTTCACTGCAGGAAAAAAATTTTTGAAAAAATTGCAAATTGAAATTGAAGAAAAAATACTAAAAATTATTCTTCACAAATTTTACACAAAAATTTAAAAATTTTTTTAGATCTGACCTGGGTCTTGTGTCCCCACTCTACTTTCCCCTTCCACGACGCTGTTCCCCCACACTTCCCCCGGTCACGTGACGCGTTCTCGCAAGGTCACGTGACTAATCCGATACTGGCAGAGAGGGGGTAACTTTTGTATTAACAATTATTATTTTTCGAGGCATTTTTTGAGGGATACGTGAAATTTGGAATTTTTTCTTTATTTCTCGTGGAATTCTATATTTTCTCTGTCGAGTATATTAATATTTGGTAATTTAATAAATTTGACATTTGCTCTGTCGAGTATGTTAACATTTGGTAATTTAATGAATTTAACATTTCTCGAAATACATTTTGCAGTTTAATTAATATGTTCGTCTCTCTCCCTCTCTCTCCCTCTCTCTCCCTCTCTCTCTCTCTCTCTCTCATTACTACGTTTCACGTAGTAAGCAATCTAATGCCATAATTCAACCGTTTAGCCAGTGAGCAAAGTAAATCTCTCCCTTAGGGCAACAAATGATGAAGTCTAATAGAGATGGTTTCTGTGTCAATATACATGTTACACATTAATAACATTTGACATAGAACGCAGTAGATCTCCTTGACCTGCGAACTATGAATAGAATTAATAATTTTGTTAGAACATATTTACAGTATTAAATTGTTCTTAGTACACAAATAATGAACAACATCAAAAATTTTCTTAAACAAATACCAAATTATTATCAATACGTAAACAATGAACAAAGTTTATCACGAAGTCTGGTTTTATCGTTTCATTTTTATTTATTGTATAATGATGAACAGAATTACATTAATCATTAAAATTATTATAAAAAATATTTTTCTTGTCGAATAAACATGCTCTGAAATTTAATTAATGTTTCGTCACAAGTGCATGTATTTTGTTGATCTGACTATAAGACTCAATTTACCTAAATCGTGTACAACATTTATTTCAAATGCGTGCTTGATCCAATCATTTGCTAATTGTGATGTTAATTGTGAGAACTACGAATTAATTAGCGCGCCGAATATTTCCCAATAATAATAAAAACAATTTCGAATTTCAGTTTTTCGACTTTGGTTGATCGCTCTGTTTGTCGCATTGTGCCCCGGATTAATATCAGAGGGATAAAACGCGAAAGTATTTAGGGCTCGGTAATTGCTGCCAGCCGTAATTACAAGATCTGCTGTTGAAGAGTAAGAAAAAGAGAAAAGGGAGGAGAGGAGAGGAGGGAAACGACATGGCAGCAGAATGAGACGAAACGAAACGACGCGACGGCCCCGTTGTGGCTTCCCCTTAGTCTGCTCGCGGTTTCGAGTCTCTAGCTTCTGGGGTGTAACTTAATTCAAGGGTCGGATGGCTAGAGATAGATATAGACACACGAAAATGAGTATACCGAGTGGCCTTAGAAGGAGATCGAGGCACAACTCCCAATCTCAACTATGGAATGGGGACGAATGTTGATAGTGTCATAGAAAAATAGCTAGTTTTTTCATTTTTTCCAAAAATTATGCCAAAACATTTATGTCCTAGTTATACACGAGAGTAATAGGGATGGTTTCAATTTTTCACCCTGAGTCCAATTTTTTGGCACTTGGGTAATATTAAATTTCGAGTAAAAATAATTTTATATAATTTTTGTTGGTCAAAACTAAATCAAAAATCAATATTTCTATATTATTTTTATTCTTTTATTTCTTACCGCCGGAATCCAATTTTTTGGCACTTGGGTAATATTAAATTTCGAGGAAAAATAATTTTATATAATTTTTGTTGGTCATAACTAAATCAATATTTCTATATTATTTTTATTCTTTTATTTCTTTATACTTTATTATACTGTAAATACTACTACTATACATAATATATTTGTTAAATATAGGTCGTGTTATATTTTTTTGTCAAGTCATAATATTGTTATATATTTATATGTCCCAGCTAAAGGAGGCCACCTGAATATTTTATTCTTAATAGCACAAAAAATATTTAAATATTTCATACAAGAACAATCTTTTGTTCTGTTATTTTTTCATAGTTTTCTCTAGGTCATCGTTATTTTTTATCGGAAAAACTTGTTTTTTTTTATTTCATCTTGTAACAACTGAAAAATACATTTGAATATGCTTGAGTGATCACCTTCAGGTGACGTTGAGTAAAATTTAATAGAAACACATTTTACAGTGGATAAAAGAAATTTTTAATTTGTTGTGTTTTGTTATGGAATAGTTTATGAAAATAGCAAAACAAGTAAGTCCACGATGGAAATATCTTTCTAAACAAATCTTCTGCCTCGGACACATACGACTGGCTACCAGAGTGTTTGGAATTTTCAAGTTTTTCGCAGTTCCGAGCTTCACGTTGCCATATCACTTTAAGTTTGGCGGAACTAACTAGTTTCCCTCGAAAAACTTTCGTATTCCTGTTTTTCTTCGGTATTAACTGATGTTTTATTCATGCAAAATCCTCAATCAAAGTACGGTTTAGTAAACCCACCGTCTGAAAACAAACGTACATGCTAGAGCATTACTATATATTTCAAAAGAAACCAATGTTTTGTTAATTGTACGACGCTGTGGAAATTTCCATAAATTTCTGGGCTAATTCTGGTTCTCATTGTACCCTACAAATTAATACGTATAAAATAAAATATAAAATAGAAATAAAATAAGTATAAATAAATATATAAGTAAAGAAAATATAAATAAAATAAATATATAAGTCATGAAAATATAAATAAATATATAAGTAAAGAAAATATAAATAAATAAAATATATACAGTAAAATGGAATTACTGATGCAATTTTTATGCATAGGGATTTTTCCATTTTATTTTTCATGTTGAACATTACGAAAAATCGTGTAAGCTTCGAAAAAGTCATAAAATTGTAAATCGTTAAAAAAATAAAAACGTGTGTGGTATTATTAAATATTACGACTAGGATTTCATACATATCTGACAAATATGTGAAAAACAAAAGAATGGAGGTATCAGGAGAATTTCAAAGCCCCGTATTTAGCTTTTATGACAAAAACGAGAACACCAGCAGAATTTAAAAAGCACGCTCAGACTTTATGGCAAAACCGAAGACAACAGAAGAATTTTAAAAGCACTTTTAGACTATCTAACGAAAAAAAAACGATGACAGGAGGCGAATTTTAAAAGCTCTCTTGGACTTTCTAACGGAGAAGAACAGTCATTTGAAAGCACTATCGTCTGACAAAAATGAAGACACAGCTCAAATTGTCAAATTACGAACAATAAATAATTTTTTTTGTACATTTCTATTTTTTGCAAATCATGTAGCAAATTTTTATTTCCAGTAAATAAAATTCTTCGAAACTGGCTCAAATTGTCAGCAATAAATAATATTTTATTACATTTTTATTTTTTGCGATCCATGTACCAAAATTTTTATTTTCTGTTAAAAAAATTCCCCAAAATAGTCAAGCTTCAACGAAGACGCAATTATGAACAATATTTTCTTAAATTTTTATTTTTTGTAATTTGTATACCAAAAGTTTTGTTTGCTGTTTAAAAAATTCCCCAAAATAGTCAAGCTTCAACGAAGACACAATTATGAACAATATTTTCTTAAATTTTTATTTTTTGTAATTTGTGTACCAAAATTTTTGTTTGCTGTTTAAAAAATTCCCCAAAATAGTCAAGATTCAAAGAAGTCACAATTATGAACAAAAGTAATATTTTCTTAAATTTTTATTTTTTGTAATTTATCTACCAAATTTTTGTTTCCCGTTGAAAAAATTCGCCAAAAAACAGGACACCTTGCATATTTCGCAAAACACGTAAACCGGTAGGGAAATTCGAAGAAAATCGGCGTAGGGCAATTTTCCGGCTATTTTCGGTGCGATCCCCGGCTATGGTGAACAGCAATTTCGCTTTTAGCGTATCATTAAAGCGTCTACCTCCGTCGCAACAACAATTTCCAAGGAAACGGACGTTCTCCGGGGCAGAAAGAAACACATTTTGCCTCGGTCTTACCTTCCGTATTATTACACCGGCAATCGCAGGAACGTTTACTGAAATTCTACTTTGGAATTGCATGCCCGTGTATCTACCCCTTCCGGGACACGTCACCATATTTATAGTGCTCTAAACGTTAACAAGAATTCGCGTCAGTTTCCATAAATGCGCTAGGTTTCCAAACATATTTATCTGCGGAGACTCGAAATAATTCAGGGATTTGGGGAAAATTTTAATCATGTGGTGTTGATCGACCATTCACCACTCTCGTCATCAGTGCACCGGTTCCTCTACTATTCGTGTACAGGTCGCCCCATGATTAAACATTTTAAATTTGCACCTGCCTTGCCACAGTGTGTTGGTTTGAGCCACAGTATATTGGTTTGAGCCATAGTGTATTGGTTTGAGTCACAGTGTATTGGTTTGAGCCACAGTGCATTGGTTTGAGTCACAGTGTATTGGATCGTGCCATAGTGTATTGGTTTGAGCCACAGTGTATTGGTTTGCTATAGCAGTGTGTTGGTTTAACCACAATCTGATGGTTTGTGCCACTAACGTGTTGGTTTGAGTCACAGTGTATTGGTTTTAGCCATAGTGTATTGGTTTGAGCCACAGTGTGTTGGTTTGCTACAGCAGTGTGTTGGTTTAACCACAATCTGA
The DNA here is from genome assembly GCA_028454225.1 of Lasioglossum leucozonium. Classification (NCBI taxonomy): domain Eukaryota; kingdom Metazoa; phylum Arthropoda; class Insecta; order Hymenoptera; family Halictidae; genus Lasioglossum; species Lasioglossum leucozonium. The sequence goes on from CM052213.1 coordinate 2,499,547, forward strand.
TGGTTTGTGCCACTAACGTGTTGGTTTGAGTCACAGTGTATTGGTTTGAGCCATAGTGTATTGGTTTGAGCCACAGTGGATTGAGTTGATACAGCAGTGTATTGGCTTAGGCCACAGTGTATTGGTTTGTGCCACAGTGTATTGGTTTGAGCCATAGTGTATTGGTTTGAGCCACAGTGGATTGAGTTGATACAGCAGTGTGTTGGTTTGTGCCGCAGTATCTTGGTTTGGTACAGCAATGTTCTTCGCTCCTTTTTTCAGTTCAGAATTGGTTTTATTGTTACATAAATTGGATATAGTGCAGAAACACGAATTTTGTATATTTTTAAATTATTTTTATTATTATTTATCCATTACCCTTAATATATTTTTTTCTTAATCGTTCTAATGAGTCGAATATAATACAGTAATATTCTTTAATTTTTCTTAAGTTCTCAAGTGGTTTTATTTTTGCATAAATTGCATGTCGTGCAGAAATTTTCTACATTATTATAATTATTTCTTGTTTGCACTACTTCGAAGCACTTCCACGATTTTTGCAAGAGCAATTCCTTCATTTTCCGACAATAGGTACTAAAAAAAATTGTGGAAAATTTTGAAAAAATTTTTAGGAGTAATCCATATTTAATGTTACTAGGGAATCGACTGATAATCGGAATAAAAATAGCGGACGTTAACAATTCTCTAGGGCCCTCCATAGTGTTGGAAAGTCTGGCCGGCGCAAAATATTTCGCTGGTGATCGATGAGAGTGATCGATGCGTTTATTCTTCCGACTTCCGATCACATTCTCCACTGCGCGTGCACCGTGTCATAAAATGTGGAGCACGTTACGTTGCCGCATAAATTGTAACGTCGTGTACACTGGAGCCGGTACGGTCAACCCTGTTTCTGCTTTGTCACCGTGTTTTCTCGCGGACAGGAAGAGCCTAACTTCCACTTCGAAATGCCCTTATTGAGCCGAGACAAAAAGAGAGAGAGAGAGAGAGAGAGCAGCTGTACGCGCGCCCACGAAAAACACGAAAGATCAACTAACCATCCGTAGTAACCAGGACTTTGCCCTCTTCGCGAGACTATATGCGCCGACAGCGATACTGAAATTTACTAGTCGAGAGTTGTTTAAGTGGTGCATTTCGTGCAGTGACGGATCGATACTCCGGCAAAGGCGAGAGGCGCACAAAGGACGCACAGACTGAAACCTAATTCGCCAATGCGGGAAAATTTAGAAATTCAATTGGAGTCGTTCGGTGGAAATTTCGTTAACGGCGGGCCGCTTTTTATTGGTCGCTTCCGAGGATCTACGGAATTCGAGGGATCAAGAATTATTATACAACTGAACGCTACATTATTATTTTTATTATATATTATTATTATAATTATTAAGAATTTATTTGTTATAATTGTACTCGAATGAAGAGTATCCAAACGTTTCTCATGAAAATTTTCTTTGGTCACGATATTTATTGCATTGGAATGATAATAAGATTGAATTAAATTTTTATTATAATTATTAAGAGTGTTCAATTTATTTATTTATTATAATTGTACTCGAATGAAGAGTATCCAAACATTTTTCATGAAAATTTGCTGTGGTGACGATATTTATATTGCAGTGTAATAATAATTATTATAATTGTGTGCATGTCACATGGTCACGTGAGTCAGTACTGGCAGAGAGAGGGTAACATTTTCCCCTCAATTCGTACTCCCTCCCCTCATTTCCCACTCCTCTGCAACAAACTGTGATTTGTAAAAATGGCTGCCAAGTTCTAGTGTAAAATATTTCGATTATTTATTCGGAAAATACTGTTTAAAGATAATATAAGGAAATGTATATATCGATTTCTTAATGAAAAATAATTGTATGCAAAAAAATATTGTTGAATGTCCCTTATTTTTCACAAAAACATAAATTTGCATAAATTTGTATAAAATCCATTTATCAGTATTTTACCAAGTTTTTATTATTTAATCTTTTATTTCCCAAGAAATCCAATTGTTACACTTCCTCACTTCGTGCAATAATATTCGATAAATTGTACCGTCGATACCGAAGATACAGATTCCGTTTCCAATCCGCTCAGGATTGTAAATCTGGAGTGCGAAATTCACGTTAGTTTCGCGATTTATTGCCTGTCAAATTCACACGTTCGCTACCGCCATTTATTTTAGCCGCAGAGTACTTATGGTTACAATATTTGATTAAGTGTAACATACGGCCTTTGTAAAATGTGAAAAGAAAATGAAGAACCTTTGGTCGAACTGTACATTATGATTTTGCATAACAAAAATTTATAGTTCTGTATGACAAAAATCTATAATTTTGTATAGCAAAATTTTATAATTTCGTAAAACACAAATGTATAATGTTTTATAACAAAAATGTATAGTTTTGTATAAGAAAAATGTATAATTTCGTAAAAATCTGTAATTTTGTATAAGAAAAATTTATAATTCCGTAAAAATCTATAATTTTGTACAAGAAAAATTTATAATTCCGTAAAAATTTATAATTTTAAAATTCTAACTCTGTACACATCTGACTGTACACATGTCAACAGTGTGCAGCGCCACTGACAATCTGTCTGCGCATACGTATTCTGGATTATGCTCGAACCCTTCATCCTCAGAGTAGTTCGGGTAACAATTTTCCGCCCCATTGGCTCCAATACGTTCCACTGCTGTGATTCGATTTCTGAAGACCTTTGGCTGACTTTTAAAGAATCCCCTTCTCCTCCTCGACTTAAAAACTTTCGAGTCGTGTAACCCGATACCGGATTATCGAATTAAATTATGCGTATCTCCCGACGAAAAGCAGAAACTCAAGAGCACTGCAAAATAAAATAATTTATACGCAAAACGGGAAAGTAAACGAACAAGGATTCCGTTACTGCGAATTAATCGGAAAATATGTACCACAGGCTACAGTTTTTCTTTTTTCACAACGAGAGTCTCCAACGGAAAAATCCGAAAAAATTCTCGAACGTGTGGTACGATATGTTGAATATATCAAATTTTTTTTAGAATTTTTAAACTCTATTAAATGAAAAAAGTGGGGTCAAAACTGGTTTTTCGTTTTTTGCCCCTAACTACCCTTACGGACGAGGTATGGGGATGAAACTTGTCAGAAAGGGTTTCCGTATTAGCATGCTATCGAATGAACCTAATCTTACCATTATGCAATGCTTCATTACGAAATTACAAAATTTTGAAGACTGTAGGTTTCGCAAAAATCGATTTTCACGAAGTTATTCATTTTTCACAACCAGAGTTTGTAACTGAAAAATCCGAAAAAATTTCTGAATATGTGTTTCAGTACGCTGAATGTATCAGATTTTTTTTTTAGAATTTTTAAACTGCGTAAGGACTGGTTTTTCGTTTTTTAACTACCCCTCATAGATGAGATAAGGGGACGAAAGGGTTGAAATTAGTTTGCTTTCCTAGATTGTTTACTATTTTCTAGAATCGGCACTTTGACATTTTTGTCAATTATAATAAAAACCGGCCTGAGGAAATAAATGTACGCCGTTAAAACGTATCGAGGCTGTATTTATTTCATGGTCGCTTTTCTTGGCGCGAGTATAATAGGTGAACATCAAGATGAGTACATTCTTGGCGCTTGTTCCACGCATTATTTCGTTCAGAGCATCGCCAAAGTGCGCGTCGCGCTTTCTGTACTATTTTAAAAATATATCTAGCCAATAAAAACAAAATAACTAAAAAATTAAACATTTCCTTGTAATATAAAAATTGTCGGTAATTGTAATTTATAATATAAAAATTGTCGGTAATTATTTACAATAGGCCATTCCTCACCGATACCAATGACCTTGAAATATGTCATCAAGGTTGCCGTTCTGAACAACTTTTTCCAATACACACACATTCAGATTGGTGACCTTGACAACACATTACAATGTCATTGAAATTTTTTCGGAGACAATGAATTCCGTTAATTCTTATCTCTAGCTTTTTTTTGAAATATCATTTATCGTATTATGACTTGACAATTGAATTTTTAACAATTGGAATAATATGTTAATTAAAACGTGCGAAAAACGTTTGCTGTCGGATAATATTGGGATGGTCGAGGTCTTGCTCAACTTGTTGAAGGACGTGCTCCAGGCATCGGGGACCAAAAGTGAAGTTCAGCATTAAAATTCCAGAAGGTTTTCCCCGAACATGGATGCTATTTTCAACGATCCTTAATAATTTCCATCGGGCTTGAAATAACACCGTGGATCCATTTTAAATCCCCACAGTAATTCACTCGGCTAAAAACCCGCGTGCACTCGGGGCTGTAAATTAAAGGGAAATTTCGTCGGGCAATAAAATCGTAGCAAATTCTCGAAATTCGGAATTTATCGGGAAAAAAAATTAAAAACGACGATACGCGCGCATTCTAAACTCATTTCCGTGCTAAGAAGAGTATCGAAAAATTGCACGCGTCAAATAGTAAACGCAGGATAAAAAAAATTGTCTGCGTCGGTTACGAGAGAAGAAATTTTTTATTCTGACTTCTAATTTCGATAAACTTATTTGGCTCGCCGGTCAACAAGCACGAACGTTTAATCGACGGTGTTAGTGCGCGCGGTTCGCAACGGCCCTAATTAACAAACACAGCTACTGCAAACAAATTAAACAAACATCGCCGACGACTGCGCTATATCGAACGAAAAAAACCGTTTTTACTTTTCAGCGTGGAACACGCGGCAACGTTTATCGGAAAAACGTACCGGGTGTTCGAAGAATATGGAAGCATACTAATTGTTTAAAAATTTGTCCGTTTGTTGTTGCAATCAATTTTATAGGAACTCTTGTTTAGTATCTTTATTTTTCTGAGTGCTCTTATTGTCCAAAAATAATTTTTCCTGCAACTATTTCTGCATCAAATTAATTGTTTTAACTGTTAGTGCCTCGAAATCATTTTTCCAGCAACTCATATTTCCTTAAAATAATTTTTCCAGCAACTCTAGTATCTTGAAATAATTTTTATTACAATTACAGCCTCAGAATAATTTTTTTGACTCTTATTACCTCAAAATAATTTTTCCAGCAATTCTTGCCTCAAAATAATTTTTCCAGCAATTCTTGCTGCCTCAAAATAATTTTTCAACAATTCTTGCCTCAAAATAATTTTTCCAGCAATTCTTACTGCCTCAAAATAATTTTTCAGCAATTCTTTCTGGCTCAAAATAATTTTTTCAGCAATTCTTGGTGCCTCAAAATAATTTTTCCAGCAATTCTTACTACCACAAATTAATTTTTCTAATGATTGCAGCCTCAGAATAATTTTTCCGATTCTCATTACCTCAAAATAATTTTTCCAGAAACTCTTCTTACCACAACTGAATTTTTCTAACAATTATGACCTCAGAATAATTTTTCCAACAACCCTAGTCCCCTAAAATAATATTTCCAGCGCCTGACAAGCAGCAAGATTTATTAGAAAAATGATTTGCAGACAAAAATGTGCATCAACAGAATTCGGCCATTATTTCAGCATCGTAGCAAAACGTCTTCCACTTCTATCTCGCAGTGTGTGCTTTTTCTTCTGACCGGGATCATCAATCACCATCTCGCAAGCATGATATCTCATGCAGGACCTTTCACAACATCATGTTACCACGGTATCTACATTAATTCAGTACAATCTTCAGTTGACAATAGCACTCGGAAGGGTTTCTAATAGAATCCCGCGTCAGTTCGCATTTGAATTGGTAATGGGAGATTACACGAGTACAGAAGTGCATCGCATAGTTTGGACTGCACTTGCCAAGATGTTGTACATCCTAAGTTCCGCTAATAAACGTTTGCAAATAGGAAAACTTTCGGAAGATCGCGTTCGATGCTTACCGTCGGACCGGCGAAAATGCTCGTCGGTCCGAGCAATCGTTGTTGCTTAATCGCGTCTTAACAACAGCTAATTACCGAAAGAATTTCCAAACACGAACGCGCGCATAATTTCCGCAACGTCCGACCAGTCCCGGGAACTTTTCCCCAACCACTTTCAGCACGCGAGTTCTTTAATTTCGGACCTTTAGAAACGCGCGGGATAAAAATTAGTTTCGTTGACCACTGTTCGCGTGCGAAAAAAAATAACCGAGCTCGAATTGCAATCGCAACAGCACGTCGTGCGGCAGAAAATTTTTGCGAAAACGTCTGCTCGTCGCTCTCACCATTTCCGTTTGCTTTGTCAGCGTGAACGTATCGTATGCGGTGGATTTTTAATACGAAATTTACAATTATAATCTCGAAACGAAGATTTTTGCTGCGTTGCGGGAGGTTGCGATATCATTTCGGGATACACAATTCCATGGAATTCCGTGCAATTCCATGCGATTTCGTGCGAATTCATGCAATTCTATGCGATTCCACGACACTCCGAGGAATTTTATGCAATTCCACGCGTCTCTTTGCAATACTATGCGATTCCATGATACAACTCCATACGATTCTCATGAAATTCCGTGCAATTCCGATCAATTCTGTCCGAATTCATGTGATTCTTAGCGATTCCATGATGCAAGTCCATGAAATTCTGTGCAATTCCACGCGACTATGGAATTCTATGCAATTCTATGCAATTCCATGCAATTCCATGCAATTCCATGCAATTGTATACAATTCCATGCAATTCCATGATACAATTCCATACGCTTCTCATGAAATTCCGTGCAATTCCGATCAAGCCCATGAAACCCCATGCAATTCCACGCGACTATGGAATTCTATGCAATTCTACGCAATTCCGAGCGACTCCATGCGTTACAATGCGATTCCATTGTGCAATTCCATACGATTCTCGTGCAATTCCGTGCAATTCCGTTCAATTCCGTGCAATTCCGATCAATTCTGTGGGAATCCATGTGATTCTTAGCGATTCTATAATGCAAGTCCATGAAATTCTGTGCAATTCCACGCGACTATGGAATTCTATGCAATTCCATGCAATTCCGATCAATTCCCTGCGAATTCATGCGATTCTATGCGATTCCATAATGCAATTCCACACGACTCTCATGCAATTCCGTGCAATTCCGATCAATTCTGTGCGAATTCATGTGATTCTATGCGATTCCATGCAATTCTATGCGATTGTGAACGATTCTACAATGCAATTCCATGCAAATCTACGCGATTCCATCAGATTCCATCCAATTCCACGTGATTCCACCCAATTCCATGGTATAAAAAAATTCTAGATTTTCATCGTAAAAAATATTGATCGGTTTCTTGATGCACCAACGAATAAAAGAGTAACTGAAAAAATGAAATAAAATTTAGATAAAATTGAATGAAATGAAAATTATTTTTCGACGAAATCGGTCATTTCCGTTTTGTCAGCGACAGGAAGCGTCTCCCACGCCAGTCTAAACAGTATAAATAGCGCGAAGCGATACCGGTGGTAGTAAAACTGAAATAATAGTACTACCTACCCGGTGTTTAATCTTCGCCAATTGGGTTGCCCGGGAGTATCTCGATTTATGCGGTCCATATTGCGCTTGCACAGTCGGGAACAGCCAAAAGCTAGTCCCGCGTTTGGCTAGTTTAATCTGTCTGATCCGCTTGAAAAATCGCCTGTTAACGACACGCGTTCACGGCGGCCACTTTTTTTTCCACCGTTCCTCGGAAAACTGGAGCGCGGAACCGTCGAAGCGGGTCAAAACCAAAACGCGAGTGTCGTTCGATCAACGTCCTCGCCTCGGAATCGCAGCGCCGCCGGTGCAATCTGAGCACACGGGAACACAAACACGGCCGACGCCGACGAGAACAGCGCGGGGTTCCCCGGGGTTCCAGCTACTTTTGCGATCGCGAAACTTCGAATTTCTCTTGTGGTCTCTGTCTTACGTTCTCCGACCGACTTATGGCTTCCAAATATAGTCTCGATAACAATACCACTACGGAAATGAAATGAAATTGACTCGAAAATTTTTTAATGTTCAATTTTTCATTCAAAAGTTGTTTAACGTGTGCAAGTTTAGTGGATGATTATTATTGATTTTTTTTTTAATTCATGTTTTTCTCAGGTATTATTGTAGAGCATCGAAAGACGAGTCCAACGAGTACCATGACCGTACCATTACGATCGTTCGATCTCGAGATGTTCCTGTCTGAAAGGTAACTCGCCTAACTCACCTAACCTAGACTTTAACATTCAGACACAAATATCTCGAGATTGAATTAGCGTAATGGTATGTTCATGGTAGTCGTTGAACTCGTCTTTTCATGCTCCACAAGAATATCGAAGAAAAAAATATACATATGTATATAAAAAAATTATCGATGACATTGAATATAGATAAATTATTTTTATCCACTGCTATATACACTGACCCCTTGAAATTTACAGGCTCGCAATTAGGTGAGACATCCTGTGTACGATGAATGACCTTGAAATGTCCTTGAACAATATATCAAAAAATCATCAAGGCTCCCGACGTTACATCGTACTCTTCAAAGTTGCGTAGAGCGGCTAAAAAAAATCGTACAGCGACGTACGAGGGCTCGTTTTAAAGAAGAAGCTTCAGGCTTCGCGATCCCGTTGGTTCCAGTCCGGAAAAAAATTTTTCCACGTCCGCAGCTAGGTTTGAATTTCGAAAATGTGAAAAAAGATATATTCCTCGAGAAAAATCGACTTTCAACCAAGGAAACGGGCTGGTAACGCGTTTCCGCACGCGTTTCCGTTCACGGTTCTCAGCCGGAGCCGGACAGAGGGGCTTTCACGGATTGGCTTCGGCGGACGCGTCCCGCGGAAGCACGCTTGCGCGGCTTTCAAGGCGAGCTTTTGAGCTTTCGAGTCGCACCGCGAGCCGAGACACGTGGAGAGTCACGTCTGTCTATTCCTCCGGCGAGGAAGTTTCGCGTTTCTACGTGTGCCGTGTGCGCGCGCGAAATCGTCTTCGCGTGCGAAATCACCGACGCGCGACTCCGCGTCTCTCAGTGCCGGCGGCCCCGCGCGTCGTCCTCGACGACCTCGACACGCGAAATCATGTGAACTTTTTCTCCCCCGTATAGAAAAAAAAAAAGAAATTGGGGGAATTGTTGTTAAAGGGGGCCGAGACAGACGCCCCCGGCTGTTTATGTGAGTGTCCGATTTCGGTGATCGCGCGACATGGACGTCGGATTTTGCGCCAAATTGTGCGGTTTAGCTTGAGCAGCTGTGGGGCCGAGATTTTCGCGCCTCCCTACGGTTTTTTGAGTGGGAACTTCTTAGATTGTGTATGCTTGTTTCGGAGGATTAGTTGACACTGAATTGATACTGACAAGTTTTATAGTCGTCTTGGTCACGTGTGGATAATACTGCTTTTTATTGTACGTGATGAACAATATTTTTTGAGGTCCTTCAGATTTTTCTGCTTTAAATAGGGATTTTCAAGTTGTGTATAATTGTTTTGGTGGAACAGTCGACCCTGAATTGAACCTGACAATTTTTATAGTCTTCTTGGTCACGTGTGGATAATACTATTTTTATTGCACGTGATAAACAATATTTTTTGAGGTTCCCGTTTTTTTCAGAATTTTCTATTTTAAACAGGAATTTTGCAGTTGTGTAGGTTTGTTTTGAAGGAATATTTGGTCCAATGTTCACATTAACAATTTGACTAATTGTTTTCGTCATGTGTGGATAATACAATATTTTATTGTACGTGATAAACAACAGTTTGTGAGCTTCTCGTTATTTCAGAATGTTTCTATTGTAAATAGGAATTTTTAATTTACGTATGTTTGTTTATAAAGTGTTTAACAATTCAGCTAATTATTTTCGTCATCCATAGATGACACAATTTTTCCATCACAATAAAAAGTAAATATATTCGTAGGTTCTAATTTTTCGCTTCGAATGAGAATTTTTAAGTTGTATATTTTAATTAACTAAATTGATATTAACAATTCGAGTAGTCATATTGTTCATGTATGGACGATACAATTTTTCTATCATATTTAAAAAGCGATATTTTCGTGTCTTCTTCCGCTTCGAATGAGCTTTTTCACTAATTTTGAATAATTACTTTGATCATGCTGAATGATAAAATTTTCCAACTTGGGAGTCAAGTTTTTGTAGATTGATATCCAGAAAATTTGTTATTCCGTTTAAAGATCCACTGCTTAACTATGACGTTAGATACGTGTACGAAATTAATTAGGCTAGCTTCAAGTAAACTGGGAGATTATGCGTGTCACATATTCACGGCGATGACAGGGAACATGTTAACACACTCTCCCAAAGCAGCTACCGGTATGAGACAAGAAGGAGATTAAAGTACAATTTATTTATTTATTTATGGTACATACCTATACAGAACCTCAAAAATTAACAAAAACTGATTTTCAATAGAATATGCCTTTCCTCACAAGCTGTATTTATTCACTTAAATCATTTACACTTTTACATTGTTTAATTTAGTGACGGTACTGCTTGATTTCTAATTGTTTTTATATGGACGAATATATCCGTGATATATTTCCGGTTAAAACGAGCCCAAACACGATACACTTCCGGCCTGATTTGCTCGTGTAATCCGCGATTTAATAGAGCCTCGATTATCCGAACCGAGTAAGCCTCGTTTGGAAATTTTCGTAAAGAAACGATTATTGGATAAACTTCCGAAAAGCCCGATTTTTTTATACTCTGAATTCTTAAGTATTTTGACGTGCTCGTTACGAATATGATAGTGAAAATTGGCGCAAATGTTATTTTCATAGCAAAAACCATAAAAATCATAGTTTTTCCTATTTATTTCCGTAAATAATGGTAATTTTGAAAAATACTTCAAATAAAAGTTGTAGCTCTCATCGAAATACACATATCATGTCGTATTGATTTTTGCCATAAAAACAATAATTTTTTAGTAAAACCATCTCACTCTGTACATGTGTACCTAATCCAAACTACTTCCCTTTTCCCAGAAAGTATTATCTTTATGACAAAAGTCAATAGAACATAAAATGTGTATTTTGACGAGACCTACAACTTTTATCTGAAGTATTTTTGAAAATTCCCATTATTGACTGAAATAAATGGAAAAACCTATGATTTTTATGGTTTTTTCACTTTATAAAAATAACGTTTGCGCCAATTTTCACTATCATATTCGAAAGCAGCACATCAAAGAGATTATTCTCTCCGAAAGTGATACATTTACTATATTAAATTCCACTTAATTTTTGGTGATAGACGCAGAAGCGAGATGCAAATAAAATCCTGAATCTACGAATAATTCGTCTGACAGGAGGGAGTCATATATTTTTAATTGAATTGATTCACGCTCAGACAAAGGCGATAGGGAAACAGTATAAATATTATCCCGGTGCCCTTGGGCGAGGATAAATACCCAATCAGCTCCCTTCAACCATGCCAGACAGATTTCGCTTAAAGTGGATCTGGAATTTGATTTAATTCTGACGGAGAAAATGTAGGTCGGTAAAATCAAGCCTGCTCCTTGGACAGTAGTACACAGTGGCAGGGGATTGTTATTAAAAAGAGCGGGAGAAAGTTGAATGACGGATCGTCGCGTTGTAGCCGCGCCGTCTTTGCACGACAGCCACGGTAACGATGAAGTCGATCTGAAAAATAAACATATTGAAAAATTTACACAGATTTCATTGAAAGTATAAAAATGGTTGCACCGTTTTTACTCGCTCAAATCGAATAGCAATTAAAGAATATGCAAAAGTGTCCCAAAAATGTTGCGCTTGGGAGGGGCAATTCCTCGGGCGATTTGAAGAAACTTTTTCCTTTGCGAAAATGTTCTCCGAGGCTTCGTTACGGAGTAATCAACGAGAATCGCGGACTCCGCCCCCGTGTTGGTATTGGGCGTGGCGGGGTCCGTTCAGCGGCGCTCTGATTGGTCCGCGTTTTTCGTCGATAACTCCTGAACGGAGCCTCGGGGAAAATTTTCGTAAAGGAGAAAGTTGTTTGGAATGACCTCAGGAATCAGCCTGTTCGAGGAAATGCGACTTCTTCGGGAGGTATAAAATCATATTTTTTTTTCTATCTTCGTGGTATTCAAGGAAATGAGAACGTTCCGCTAGCGGAAAGCGAGAGAAAGAATTTGGGCGGACGATAAAATTGGCACAGGGCGCGATCAATAATTCGTTAATTGCTGAACGACGGATTTCGGGGGCTGCAGGTGGCTGATTTGCGCGATTTACGAGGAAACAATACGGGACGCTGGCAATCGCCTGGACACGCGGTTCGAATGTTGCGCGAACGAAAATTTGTCGACGCCGATCGAGGATTACGGATCGATCTGTCTCGACAGCGACGTACCCGGCCACGAACTCCTCTCGGACGACAGTGTGTCACGAATCGATTCACCGTCTCTGCGCGGTGCACTTCGACCTCGGTAATTCGGCTGGATTTGTTTGCCGAAATCGCGATCAAATTTCCTGTCCGACGTGCTCGAGTTTCGTCTGCGTCTTGCGCCAGTCGAATCTTTTCGCGAATCGAACGCCGCGATCTCGAGAATGTGGCGATGCCGAAACAAGAGGAGAGATCCGAATCTATTTTAGATCTCGCGAGTCGCGAGCGGTCGAACGTGTCATTCGATAAACCGTCCCCGCGGCAGAGCGAAATCGGTTTACCAGGGACAAAATTGTTTCTTTGACTTTCGACGGTTAAACGACGGAAATTCGCTGGAAATTGCTGCACTCATTCTTCGTGGCACACGCATATGCATTCGCGATACACAGATTCGCTATACACGATTGGATTACATGTTTTATTTTATTTGTTTAAACTGTAATCTTTTTATTTGCTTTTTCGATACTGCGATTTTTTATTCAATTGTTTTTAATACCACAGTTTTTAATTCTACTACTTCTGATGGTGATCCTTTCAACGCTACTCTTTTCAATTCTGCACCCTTCAATTTTGCACTTTTTTATTGCACTCCTTTTTTATTCTACACCTTCTCATTCTACTTCTCCTGATGCCATTCTTTTTTATTCTTCACCCTTTAAATTTACTCTTTGTAATTCTACTCCATTTTATTTCTACTCCTTCGAATTTTACTCTTTTTAATCCCTTTTTAAATTCTACTCTTTTTAATCCCTTTTCAAATTCTACTCTTTTTAATCCCTTTTTAAATTCTACTCTTTTTAATCCCTTTTTAAATTCTACTCTTTTTAATCCCTTTTTAATGCTACTCTTTTTAATTGCTACTTCAATTCTACTCGCTTAAATTCTACTCATTTAAATCCTACTCTTTTTAATACGTATTTAAATTCTACTCATTTTAATTCCTCTTACAGTTTTACTCATTTTTGTGCTACTCTTTCTAATTCCCATTTAAATGCTACTCTTTCTAATTTCTGTTTAAATTCTACCCTTTTTAATTCGTTTCCAAATTCTACTCGTTTTAGTTCTATTAAATTCCACTATTTTCAATCCATTGTTAAAAAATATACTTTTACCAGAAATGTATAAAATGGTTCGCCATCTGAATAAGCATCGGCAATAAATAAAGCAGCGACGTTAACAACCGGTCAACAGCAGAGGAAATAATAACGGTAGTATCTGGAACGACTAAATTACGGGGGGAATATTCCAGTTTTACAATTCGCTCGCTCCTTGAAGCGCAGTAAACATCTCTCGCAAAAAAAAAAAGAAAGAAAAGAGAAACAAACTGTTTGAGCTCGTTACAGAGTATTTTAACGCGCTCTCCATCCCCATTTTTCCCGGTAAATGCCGACTAATAATGTCGTCACTGTGCAAAACACGATTAAAACCGTCATAACGCGTAATCCTGATTGAACAACTTCTCCGCGTAAGCGCAATAGTCGGCATTATTAAACTGTACAATTAAGATGCATTAAGGACGCATCGAACAGAAACTGTTCGACGTTCGACTGATTGGCGAACAAACCCGGTCGCATTCCTGACCCACTTCCCGTTCGCATATGCGAAATTCTATGCTTCATTTTGGGTCTGTTATGGCATCGACGTCGGAAACAACGCGACGCGGCGTTCATTAAACCACTGGTCAATGAAAAATTATCGTTTAAAAGTTCCCGAAGGAATATTTCGTCAATCGTTCCTGGCAGTATATCCTCTTAAATCTACTTCTTTTAATTCTACTCTTCTCAATTCCGCACCCTTCAATTTTACTCATTTTAATTGTGCTCTTTTTAAATCTACACCTTTTCATTCTACTTCTCCCGATGCCATACTTTTTTGTGCTTCACCATTTGATTTTACTCTTTTTAATTCTACTCCTTGTAAAGCTACTCTTTTTAAATCTACTCCTTTTTAATTCTACTCCTTTCAATTCTATTCCTTTTAATTCTACTCTTTCTAATTCCACTCCTTTTAATTCTATTCCTCTTAAATCTACTCTTTTTAATTCTGCACTCTTTAATTTTACTCTTTTTAATTCTATTCCGTTTTAATTCTACTCCTTGTAATGCTCCTCTTTTTAATTCTACACCTGTTTAGTTCTACTCCTTTTAATGCTACTCCTTGTAATGCTACTCTTCTTAATTCTACTCCTTTCAATTCTACTCCTTTTAATTCTACTCTTTCTAATTCCACTCCTTTTAATTCTACTCCTTTCAATTCTACTCCTTTTAATTCTACTCTTTCTAATTCCACTCCTTTTAATTCTACCCCTCTTAAATCTACTCCTTTTAATTCTACTCTTCTCAATTTTGCACCCTTCAATTTTACTCATTTGAATTGTACTCTTTTTAATTCCACACCTTTTCATTCTACTTCTCCTGATTCCATACTTTTTTATTCTTCACCCTTTAATTTTACTCTTTTTAATTCTACTCCTTGTAATGCTACTCTTCTTAATTTTACTCCTTTCTAATTCTACTCCTTTTAATTCTACTCTTTCTAATTCCACTCCTTTTAATTCTACCCCTCTTAAATCTACTCCTTTTAATTCTACTCTTCTCAATTTTGCACCCTTCAATTTTACTCATTTGAATTGTACTCTTTTTAATTCCACACCTTTTCATTCTACTTCTCCTGATTCCATACTTTTTTATTCTTCACCCTTTAATTTTACTCTTTTTAATTCTACTCCTTGTAATGCTACTCTTCTTAATTTTACTCCTTTCTAATTCTACTCCTTTTAATTCTACTCTTTCTAATTCCACTCCTTTTAATCCCACTCCTCTTAAATCTATTCCTTTTAATTCTACTCTTCTCAATTCTGCACCCTTCAATTTTACTCATTTGAATTGTACTCTTTTTAATTCCACACCTTTTCATTCTACTTCTCCTGATTCCATACTTTTTTATTCTTCACCCTTTAATTTTACTCTTTTTAATTCTACTCCTTGTAATGCTACTCTTCTTAATTTTACTCCTTTCTAATTCTACTCCTTTTAATTCTACTCTTTCTAATTCCACTCCTTTTAATCCCACTCCTCTTAAATCTATTCCTTTTAATTCTACTCTTCTCAATTCTGCACCCTTCAATTTTACTCATTTGAATTGTACTCTTTTTAATTCCACACCTTTTCATTCTACTTCTCCTGATTCCATACTTTTTTATTCTTCACCCTTTAATTTTACTCTTTGTAATTCTACTCCATTTTATTTCTACTCCTTTTAATTTTACTCTTTTTAATCCCTTTTTAAATTCTGCTCCTTTTAATTCCTATTTAAATTCTTCTCTTTTTAATGCTACTCTTTCAATTCCTGTTTTCATGCTACTCTTTTTAATACCTATTTAAATTCTTCTCGTTTAAATTCTACTAATTTCAATTCCTATTTAAATTTTACTCATTTTAGTGCTACTCTTTTTAATTCCTATACATGATATGCTGATATAATTTTTCTTCGGCCGGTATAATTATTCTTATCGTTTAAATGGCCGTTGGAATGTCTCTTTAATCGTTGCAAGTATTATATTAATCATTCTTTATAAATGTTCACTGAATAGATTATTATAAATTAATTTTATGCTTGTTTGCCATTTGCAAATCCATTGCACGCTCATTTCGTAATTCACTTTATACATTTTGTCTCTCACTAATTATGTTTCTTTCCCATTCTCACACAAATATTTCATCACAAACTAGGTACTGTAAGAGATATTCGTTAAAATTTTCGACAAACTGACATTAAGAACGAACACACGCCCAGCCGTCACGTGTTACAGGATCGTTCGACCGTGTTCGTACTACCCCGCGTCAAAACCCGCGCAACCCACGGGAAACATTGCGACAGCAATCTCGGGATTTTACCGGGTCCCGCGCTAATCGTTCCCTTTCATCTTAACCCCTCCCCCCACCCGGCGGAATTAGCATTCGCGTCGTTCGCCCGGGGAGAGTTCGGCCGCGTCTTCGTTCCGCGGCCCCTTGTTCGTTCAAGAGGCCTCGGTGAATTAATAGTTCGCGTGGTATACGATACGTGACTCCCGAACCGAGTGGCCTTGTCAAGTGCACTTCCTCGATCGTGACGTATCCTCATCGTCGAAGGGCAGTCGCATCGTCTCGTTGCCACCTTCCCGCGGAAATTGCGCGAAGAAACCGCTGATGACGGATTCAACCGCGGTCGAACTACTTCTCTCCCTCTCTCTCTCTCTCATACACACTCTCTTGCCATCTCTCTCCCCTTCTCTCTCTCTCTCCCCCTCTCTACTCTTCTCGATTCCACACTTTTCAATTATACTCCCCTTTAATTATGCTTTTTTAAATGTTATTCCCCTTGATTCAGATCCCTACAATATTACTCTTTTTAACTATGCTCCTTCTGATTCTACTCTTGTTAACTCTGCACCCTTAAATTTTAACTGTTTTCATTCTATTCTTTTTAATTACACTGACTTTTAATTCTACTGCTTTTTAATTTTACTAATTTTTAATTTTACTAATTTTTAATTCTACTCCTTTTTAATTCTACTCATTTCAATTCTATGCCATTTAATTCTACTCATTTTAATTCTACTATTACTGATTCAGCTACTTTTAATTCTACTATTTTTATTTCTGCACCCTTTAATTTTATTCCTTTTCATTTTACTCCTTGTAATTCTACTTCTTTTAATTTTACTATTATTGACTCTGTTCCCATTAATGTTACTCCTTTTAATTTTACTTCTTTCAATTCTACTCTTTTTAATTCTACTCCTTTTAATTTTACTCTTTTTAATTCTAATCATTTTAATTCTACTCATTTTAATTTTACTCCTTTTAATTTTACTCTTTTTAATTCTACTCATTTTAATTCTACTAATTTTAATTCTACTCCTTTTAATTTTACTCTTTTTAATTCTACTCATTTTAATTCTACTCATTTTAATTCTACTCATTTTAATTCTACTCATTTTAATTCTACTCCTTTTTAATTCTACTCATTTTAATTCTACTCCATTTAATTCTACCCCATTTAATTCTACACCATTTAAGTCTACTTCATTTCATTCTACTCAGCTTAATTCTACTCCTTTTAATTCTACTATTTTTATTTCTGCACCTTTTAATTTTATTCCTTTTCATTTTGATCCTTGTAATTCTACTCCTTTTAAACTATACTCTTTTTATTTCTACTCCTTGTAATGCTACTTTTTAAAATTCTACTCGTTGTAATGCTCCTTTTAATTCGACTCGTCTTTATAACGACAGATTCGACCACAGTCGAACTATTTTTATTTCTCTTCATCTCTTTTTTTTCGCACCGTGCGATTTCGATTCTTTTAGTGCCGCGCCGTCGCGCCGTTTGTTTGGCTTAAAATCGCAAATACCTTCGGGACAGAGAAAGAGAGAGAGAGAGAGAGACGACGACGACGAATATCGGCGAAATAGATTTCGAGTGGTATTTGCTCCGTAAACTAGCTCCCCCGTGCTCGACCGACTCCCTTTACTCTTTTCTCTCATCGATAGCTTCGATTCGGGTCCGGTTCGTCTCTCCTCGAGAATTGGGTGATGAATTTTAGTCCGGGATTGTTTTCGGCTGTGTCCAGCTATTTGCTCTGCTTCGTCTGTGTCTAGTTCGTTGGCCCGATATTCCGGCGTATTGTCCCGCAGGCAATTGTCCACGAGAAAGAACTGCACGTCTAATATTCTCGTAGGAGACACCGGCATCATCAGAATCGACTCGCGCAACTCGAAATATGCAGGATTTTTAAAAAATGTTGTTCCCCAGGTTTCTTTGTTAAGAGAGATTCCTCAGGCGATTTGAAACAACTTTGTCCTTTACGGAAATGTTCTCCGAGGCTTCGTTCGGGAGTTATCAACGAAAAACACCCGACCAATCGGGGCGCCGCGACAGCGCACGGACTCCGCCCCGGCCAATCTGATTGGTCGAGCGTTTTTCGTTGATAACTCCGGAACGAAGCCTCGGAGAACATTTTCGTAACGGACAAAGTTGTTGCAAATGACCTCAGGAAAATTTTTATGCGAAATGAAAATATTCAAAATTCTTTTTTTTTAAAATAATTTTAGTGGAAAGCAACATACCAACTTATACTATTTTATTTATGCTGTTTGAAATCGCGATTATTTCTGTCATAAATTATTATAATAAAATTCAAAGTGATTGTTGACAAGAAAGAATAAAATTGTAACTTTGGGTCTCACTAAGTAAATATCTATGATTTTGTAGGTCTTTCAAAATTGGTAAATCGACAATGTCAATAAAAGTCCAAATATTTTCCTGAACGATTTACAGCACGTGTTTATACTGAACATAAATTCTGCAGATTCGAATCAACATCGCTGAATTGAGCTTCGAGTATTTTCTCGGGGAACTGTACGTACGTACATTCCTCGAGAAAGTGCTGGTCGGAAAATCTTTCACTATGTCGTAAGCTAGTACATCGTTTCTCAGATATTGGCACCTGGAAGTTGGGAGGTTGACTTCTGGAATTCGCAGCGCAAGCATCAGTCACTTCGTACGCATTCCTTCACGCTCGCGAAGTGTACAAAACTCTCTCGAATCTTTTTAAATACTGTCATATTTTTTTCGATCTGTTAAACACATTACACGCAGTTTATTGAAATTTGAAAAATTTTTATATTCCATAAATATCCACTGTACAATCATGAAAGGTGTTAAAAGATTTGGTTAAAAAATTTCAAAAATTTTCGTTCGGATAATGTGTCATTGTGTGTGATGCACTTGTGGCAAAAGTGTGGGTTAAACTTCGCTTTAGGGGACCAAAAATTTTTAATCTTTTTTTATACGATCCTGTAGATTTTGACTAGAAGATTTCAAAAAGCCAAATTTTAACGTTAGGAATTCATCGATCAAAAAGTTACGTGTGTTTAAAGTTGGAAAATTAAAACATTAAAAATATACAAAAATTTCTTCGATAATATCAGTCACTATACAAACAAATATTAAGTAGACCACCGTAATTTTCCGTATTAACATTAAGGGTACAGTAGAAAAACGTGCAAGAAGGCAGAAGCCGTGCACAAAAGGTTTTCAAAGTCAAGGAAGAAGAAAGGCGAAAGGTCACTTTTTAGTAAATGCCGTCAGAATGTAAATTAAGAAAGGAAGCCATATTGGTGAACGCGGTCAGCAAAGGAACGCCGGCGTGGGGCGGTGGGGGTGGGGGAAACTGGTTCCTCGGGGATTTCGAGTATGCGAATTACAGGTCGCCGAAATCCAGTTACGATCGACCGTATGGAAAAAAGGGAGATCCAGGATAAGAGGAAAATGGTTAAAAGGGGTGAATTGAGCGTTGCAAACGATGGCTTAAGATCGGGGTCGAAGGTGTAAATCCGTGAGCGTGGAGAGGGGGGAGGTGAGGGGAAGTAGGGTAAACGACAACCGTTCCCGGAAAAATGCGGCGATGCAGCTCTCCGTGTGAATGTAGAATCTTGAGAAAAATGAGGATGCGCTCGATCGAGGATTTCCGGGGACGATCTATCAAAAAAAACTACTTCCGAAAACCGATTTCTGAGTTCACTGATTTTTTCGAATATACTAATGTACACTAATCTCGACCACAGTATTAATCTCATAATATTTAATAACAAATTTATGAATGTTGTTAAATTTTTTTTGTAAAACCGTGATAAATAATTTGTCACCATCTTGTTCGCGGCATTTTGCTGATTAAAACGACACCGAACACGATGCAATTCGAGCTGTACTTCGATCTACGCGATCTAGGAAACAGCACGGTCCCCAGGATTTTTCTTAGATCGAGACAATCGGCGTAATTGAAATTTTGACGCGTTCAGCGATTTTTTACTGTGTTGATAAGCGTAGTGTACATCGCGGAGACCGTACAGCGTGATGAACCGGGTCGATTCGCAATTCGGAAGAACCGCGAAGTCGCGTTTATTCGCAATTCCGTGGCCGCGAACCGCAATAATTCCCATTAGCAAGGCGTTACGTGCGAAATCGTCGACACTCGCCGGAATAACGACGATTTCACCAGTACCGGGAGCCGAGTTTCGGCGGAATTGCATGCGCGCAAACATGCATACACACACACACACACACACACGGGGATACTGTACGCACACATGGCCAGCGGTGCAGCTTGCTAATTCGGCGTGTTGTTTGACGGACTTTCATCGCGGCCCGCGGTCTACCGAGCGGAATTGAACTTTGCCCTTAGCCGCTTTTGGCAAACTGACACCCCCCGACAGAAAACAAACCTCACCCCCTCTGCCCCGCCCCTCATCTCACCCTCTCTCTCTCTCTCTCGCTCTCTCAGTCCAGAGTGATCATGACGAAGTGTTACAGGGTGGTTGCTCGTGAGATTTTTACTGCGGCTCCGCACCATGGCCTGGTTTTCCAGAAAACGCGATCGAGAATTTACTGCTTCGCAAGTTTTACTGCTGCGCTGGGAATTTTTCATTTATTTTCGAGCGAAGCTTGTTTCCCGGTCCTAACCGTCGCGGGTCAATTCGCGAACGAACGCGCGGCACGATCGCAAGAACGACCGGGGGAATTGTCCCCCTAACCTCGTTCGACTCCTCCGATCGGCACGGTTCTCGGGGACAATTTTTTCCGGAATTTTCTTTCTCGGGAAATAACCGGTGAACAATTCTGGTCTTTCGCAGTGATACTAACACAACTCGTGACTCTATTCTCGATTTTTTTCGGAACGACATGTTTCAAAATGGCGGAGCTATTCGCTATGTAAAACCACACTGACCATTTGCACTGTGCTGGTTTCGGGAATTTTTTTTAGGGATAATTAATTAGTGAAAAATTTCAAAATTTTACAGTGTTATTAACACAATTTTCAACTCTATTCCCAATTTTTTTCGGAACGAAATGTTTCAAAATGGCGGAGCTATTCGCCAACCCAGATCACCCTGTCTATTTACACTGTGTTGTCTTCAGGAATTTTTTTAGGGATAATTAGTTGGTGCAAGATTCCAAAATTTTACAGTGTTGTTAACACAATTGTCAACTCTATTCTCAATTTTGTTCAGATCATTGTGTTAAAAAATGGCGGAGTTATTCTTTAACCCTGACCACCCTGACTATTTACCCAGTGCTGTTTTTAGGATTTTTTTTTTGGCATAATTAATTAGTAAAAAATTTCAAAATTTTACAGTGTTATTAACACAATTGTCAACTCTATTCTCAATTTTTTTCAGACCATAATGTTAAAAAATGGCGGAGTTATTCCCTGTTCGGTCTACAGATACATCTATAATCCTAACCCAGACCTAATTTCCTCCGCCATTTTTAAATATTCTGTTCTGAAAAAAATGCAGAACATAGTCAACAGTCATGTTAACATCACTGCAAAATACTGGATCTATTCGCTGATTGGTTATCCTTAAAAAAATTCATGAAAATGCAACACTGATTTTAGAGAAGCTATAGTTTGTGCTACTTTCTTCGGTTCACCGTACAGGTATAAAGAACACGTTACGTAGAAATAACCCTTTCAGTTATAACGGCGCGAACAATGCCGCACACAACACTATACGCAATTTGAATGGTATCAAAAGACGAGTACGCCACTAAGAATATTTTTATCTCCAAGGTGACCTTTCCGACGCACAAATGTTTCTTTTTTTTCTTCTTCTTCCTTTTATGCTGTATACACCCTCGAATGCATTCGAACACGTATAACGGAGCAGGGTTCTTCGGGTACCCTTTAACCCCCAAAAGCAAAGTTAAACATGAAACTTATTTCCCACGAGATCGCAAACTTTAGAAACGAGTGAGAAGCTGGGAATATGAGTGAACTTGTTTACTGGGGCGTTATGAATATTTATAAAATCGTTGGGAAATTTCGGAGACCTGTATAGCACATTTTCTTATCGCGATGAATTAACAAGTCTCATTTTGAATTTCGCGCCATTTTTTCATTTGTGAAGTTGTTGCTCTTCGTCACGTGGTTAGTAGAACTGTAAAAAACTGATAATTTTAACAGATTATTAATGGGAAAAATTTGTTTAAGTAAAAATTGGTAATTCTAAAAAATTATTAATTACAGAAAATTGTAAAGTATGTTGTAAATTATAAAAAACTATGAATTGCAAAAAATTGGTAATTGTAAAAAATTATGAATTGCAAAAATTTGTTAACTGCAGAAATAATTGCAAAGAAGTTGTAAATTATAATAAACTATGAATTGCAAAAAATTGGTAATTGTAAAAAATTATGAATTGCAAAAAATTGTTTACTGTGAATAATCGTTAATTGTAAAAGATTGTTAATTCAAAATGACACTTAATGAAAAACGTGTTTCTAGATGGCGAAGAGTAACAGAAAATGTACGATTGCAGGCACGTGACCTTTTGCAAGCGTTTTATGAAATTTTCCGAGACTCCCCTGACCGTCTTAAAGCGGAACGGAAAAGTTTATCGGTGTGTCCCGAACGCGAATCTCTCATTTATGTGCGTGGGCGTCACTGTCGCTGAACCGTTTCTCCTTTCTTTTTTATTATTATTAAAGTTTATAGAACATATTTTTGCAAAACAGGATTTCCGGCGGCACTCCTGGTAAACGCTTATTCATCGAGCCCGTTCATGGGAGCCGCCTCCGTTGTCGGAAATGAATTTCAATCTCATTAATATCGCGGATCAGTGACCCGTGAAATTTTTACCTCGATACTGCTCTTTTGCGTCGAGTGGTTCGAAAAGGTAATTGTTATTTGGAGGATCTGAAAGATGATATCTACCTTGATATTATTTATTGAGACAGAATTCGTGCAAAATTTTTAATCACCTTTTTCTTAACATTTCCCAAATTGATAATTTTTCATCGATTTCATGTCGAATTGACAAATAATTTGTTCATTTCAATGAAAAAACAAAGTTTCAATTTTTATTGTTAACGACATTTTATTTATAATTTGAACGCTGTTTCTCAAATTGGTCAATTTTTCACTAATTTTCTACTCGAAATCTCGATCTAAAAACAGTCCGTGCTGTGGAGGGGGTAGGCAATTTTCTTAGATCGTGAAGTTCCGTTTTTCTTAGATCGAGGCTCCGTCGTATTTTGTTTAAATCGTCGTACTGAGTGGTGACTTTTCCCTAAACTGTGAATTAACATTGAATCCATAACACATGTTGATAATTAAACTAATTATAATTATTAAATTATCTCAATGTTGACAAATTTCTCGTTTGTAGTGCTAAATGTGATTCGTAAAATTATGCGTTCGTCCGCTGGTGGGGATATATAATCGTTCGGCGATTGTTTAAACAATCGTTTCGCCATTCGCGAGTGGTACGTTGGTAACAGTGATAAATAATAATTCATGACAAAGAAATAAACGGGATAGCGAGGAGCATCATGAGCAAACAGGAATCAAAGGGGCCACCGCCTCCGCCACTTCCGCCGCCCTATCCGCATCAAAAGCTCTTCAAGAAGTGCAAGAGTGCAACTTTCCAACTGGACGGCGCAACGTACACTATAGGTAATTGTTTGGTATAGTGTCTGCTTTGGGACAATATTAATCCGACGATATTCTATCCATAATTTCCGGACCAATAAATTCAAAAAATTATTAAACTTTGCACACTATTTTCTTCTCGCATCAAAGGGGTGAAATCAACCCTTAAAAAAATTTAAATATTTTCTTGAAATATTTCAGGAACAACAAATGATATTTTTGAAAAGTTGCAACAAATGTTGCGTGGTATTATTGTGCCCACCAAACTGTGTCAAAAAAATTTTTTATGAGTTTCTTAAAAAAAAAATGATTAAAAATGCATTTTTAAACCTTATTTTCCATTGAAACTTAGAATATTATATAAACTATTTATTTGTGAGTTTCTCAAGAAAAAAGAAAGATGGTTAAAAACGCATTGTGAAAAATCTTTTTCCATTGAAACTTAGAATATTATAATAAAAAAATTTTTTTAAATTGTTTTTTCATTGAAACTTACAATATTATAATATAAATTGTTTATTTGTGACTTCTGATGATACGTGGATAGAAATAATTATTAAAAGAAACAAGGTCGAGAGGAGGAACGCACACCGTATTTGTCGAAATGTAACGCCCATAATAGCACGATAAATATAGGCTAGTCAAACGTTAGTTGATTGTTATTAATCGATTGCACGGTATCCCGGGACGATAGCAACCTATTAAGGTGTTCGTGACAGGGGGTGGTCCTTGAGCATACACCGCTGCTCAAAAGTGAGGCGCCTAATCGCGAAAATGGAAAAAATCACTGTGCAATAATCCGAGAATATTTACAACATTGTAAATTAAAATGCTGTGTTTCAAAATTGTTCATTGTCTAAAACATTGGAACAATTTAAAACATTAGTGACTGTATTTTTTCAATTTTCAATATAGACAATATAAAAATTGTAAACTTTTAGTATTTTTTCAAAATTTTTTTTCGTTCTTCAAATAATAGCTGAGGTTTCTAAATTTTCGATATAGATTTCGACTAATTTTTCAAAAATTTTTTTCGATCTTCAAACGAAAGCTGTAGTTTTTAAATTTCCAATGTACACCCACATGAAAAAGTCGTAAAAAAATTAGTTAATATTTTCATCGCAATCCCGACCAATTGAAATTTTTAAAAAATTTCAAATGTCATAAACAACAGTTAGTATTTTCCATGTAATTTTCGACCAACATCAATTTTTCAAAAAAAAAAAAAATTTTCAAAAATTTTTCGTTCGAGCTCTTAAAAAATCCCAAGCAGAGCTCTACTAGAAAAGGTGCTTGAAAACCCGACCAAACATTACCGTGCATCTTCTCTCTCGGTCGAGAACGAACAAAATGGCGATCCAACTTTCGGAATCCACTTGGTGCTGGAGAGTGCATATTAGAAATTGGCGTACGTTTACTCGCAGCGTCCGCGTGCAACAGAGTCTTCTTCATTTGCTAATGTATACAGCGGCGAGCGGCTGAGGCCAGAGGTTCGTCTGTGTCTGAATGGCGGCCGTGTCTCGGCTATCGAATGCCTGTAAGATCTCTTTCGAGGAAATTGTTCCGATTGAATGCGCGTGCATCTGCACGTCAGCGCGCCTCGTACACAAGATTCACTACGTTCATTGATCCATGAACACGGCTCACAAAGTCGTCCTGCTTGTCCTTGCCAAGTTCTACCACCTCTCCCTCTCTTTCCAGCTCGCTCCGTATGAAATCCGCGGAAAACGGAACGCGAGAGGCGTTCATAGGAATTTTCACGAGTCTCCCTCCTCGAAGCTCGCCGCGATTCCAGTCACGTATTTCGGACAATGAGCTACGTTGTCAAAGGGTTCGATCCGTTCGACGGAGTCTCAGTGACATTCACCTAAATGCCAAGTTTACTTCATTCGCGAGTGAGACACCCGTTACATAAACTTGAGAGAATTTTTATTTAAACGGGTTACTAACTTTGGACTTAATTTTATAAGGAATATCCCCGAAAGATGTTGCTCCTTGAAAGAGGCGATTCCCGAGATCGTTTGAAGCAACTTTTCCCTTTGCGAAATTCTTCTGCGACGCTTCGTTCGCGAGTTATTCGCGAAAAACGCCGACCAATCAGCGCGCGGATACCGCAGGGGGCGCGGCATCAGGCCCCGCCCAGCGCGGCGTCGGCATTGGTCGAAGCGGGGTCCGTCCGTTGAGCGCGTTCTCGGATTGGTCGAGGCGGGGTCCGTGTGCCGAGCGCGGCGTCGGCATTGGTCGGGGCGGGGTCTGTCCGCTGAGCGCGTTCTCGGATTGGTCCGTCGTTTTTCGTTGATAACTTCGTAACGGAGCGGCGGAGAGGAATTTCCGAAAGGACAAAGTTGCTTTGAAACGACCTCAGCAATCACCTTTAACGAAGAGAATTAATTAAATAATGCGTAAATTAATTAGATAACATATGAACGAAGTATTTATTTATGAATAAAGTGTGGAATTTCAAGTAGTGTTGTTTCTAATTTTTTCTGCGACGATTCTTTCGGCTTTGCAAGTGGAAAATGTTCCATCGCCATGTGTCCCAATCAATTACACCGCGCAAGATGGCGCGCCTGACGCGCGTTCTCCTGCATAATGATCTATACTTGAATTTGAAGAAGTGACCCAGCTCGTAACACTTTGAGGATGAAGATTCGAGGTCGAGTGTAGCGTACCTGGTCGACATGATGGAGAATGTTAGGCTGTGACGTAGAGGGTATATTAAAATGTTAATGATTTGTTGAAACCGGAACATATAATTATCTTTTAAACGATTACTTGTTTAAAAGAATTATTTCGCTTAATTTTCGTGTCTTCGATTATTTTTATTGTGAATCAAATGTAATATTGTTGTTTATAAATGTTATTGTTTATGTGTGTTGCAGGTAATCAAAATGGAGATTGGCAATATTTTCTTTGATTTGTGCGGAGAGTTTTTCGTGAGTATTATAATCAGTGGTTGCATAATTTATTATATTATAAATAATATTTCATGGAGGTGTTTAATAGATTCTACTGGTTGTAAAATATGTGGTTAACACAATTTTTTCTCGCTATCGTTCCTTGGTTAGACCCGAAACACGTACTCCTTGGCTTCGTTCCCTTTGCTGCCGATACGCCGGGATGACTGTAATTAGGCAAGCTAATGAGCGAAAGACAATAGCTGCAACAATCCTTTGTGCGGGACACTCGACAGCTTTTGAACGGAGGCATTACACAAGACGGTAGTCGAGATTTGTAAGAAAAATCGGTCGTTAATTTGTATTTCTCTTTTTGCCCTCCTGTCCAGAGAAACGATTTGCAATATTAAATCGATTTTTCAGATTAACATTAACATAACATCTTCCAATTTTCCTCTATTTCCATAATTTTCCTCATTTTTACTATAATATAATTTTACAAATTTACCATCTTCCAATTTTCCTATTTTTTACAATTTTACAATTTTCCTCATTTTTACTATTATATAATTTTACAAATTGACCATCTTCCAATTTTCCTATTTTTTACAATTTTCCAATTTTCCTCATTTTTACTATTATATAATTTTACAAATTTACCATCTTCCAATTTTCCTATTTTTTACAATTTTCCAATTTTCCTCATTTTTACTATTATATAATTTTACAAATTTACCATCTTCCAATTTTCCTATTTTTCTCCTTTTTCCAATTTTCCTAATTTTTACAATTATACAATTTTACAATCTTTCAATTTTCCTCTTTCTTGCAATTTTCCAATTTTCCTCGTCCTTATAACCCTACAATTTTCCTCTTTTCTACAATTTTACAAATTTCCTTAGCACATTTCTGAGCCCTCCGTTGACCAACAGTAATCGCCATAAGTCTGTATA
The DNA here is from genome assembly GCA_028454225.1 of Lasioglossum leucozonium. NCBI lineage: Eukaryota > Metazoa > Arthropoda > Insecta > Hymenoptera > Halictidae > Lasioglossum > Lasioglossum leucozonium. The sequence goes on from CM052213.1 coordinate 2,527,178, forward strand.
CTGTCCTATAGAATTTAATCATCGAAAATATTCAGTGCAATCAGGGAAGCACCAAGCCTTTTATCTCCTTAACTTTTCAGTCAAAAGATTAAACCTCTTAAAGCTGGAGGAATCTAAGCTCTCAGATCTTAAAGATTGAAGCTTTTTAAGTGCTCAAACAGTATTCAGAATTTCACCTTCGCTGCGACCATAATTAAAACAGAGAAACACGTTGGGGTATCCTATTGAGCGAAATTAATCCCTGTTTAATATTACTTAACGCGAGAACTTTTCCAGATAAATTAAAAAAGTTCTCAATGGAATTATAGCAATGTAATTATATGTAAGAAAGTTTCTCAAACGAGTAGAAGAAAATTGGTGGGATAAAAAAAGAACGTTCGTTTTGCATGATAAAAATATCTACTCCCAACTGGCAGGATATGTTTTTACATATTAATATAGAGTTCTCATATTGAGACTGCAGTTTGCTGGGAGTTAGGTTAATTTATTCTTCACAAACTATAGTGGGTGGAAATAGTGCAATGTGTGGGCTTCTGAAAGCAATTTAAACGCCATTTTAATTCGGCGTAGAAACCTATCTGATTTTCATTTAATAAACAATCGTGAAGTTTCACAGATGGTGATTAGGTTTACAAATTTTCTAGAGATTTCCTCGAATTGTTGTAATTTTAGTTGGGAATTAATTGGATAGTAGCTATTATTATTTTATTGCAATTATGGCTCAAGTTTGCCGTTTTAAAATTCTAAATGAAAAAGTTGTGAAATTATAAAAACGGTTAAATTGGAAAAAATGTTTAATTATAAAAATAATTGTTAATTGGGGAAATTACGACTTTTAAAAAATTTCATTTGTAAAATTTAAAAAATTGTAAATGTTAATTTGGAAAAAATTGTATATTGTAAATAATTGTTAATTTGGAGAAAATGGTAAACTATAAATAATTGATAATTTGGAAAAAATTGTAAATAGTTGTTATTTTGGAAAAAATGGTTAATTTTCAAATTGTGAATTGTAGATAATTGTTAATCTGGAAAGAAATTGTTAATTGCAAATATCCAGCGTTTTTTAATCACTTGAAATAACAATTGTCGATGGTCGAGCCTTTATTTAGCAACAATATTTCATACCGGAAATATTTTTATTAATGTTCGAGCGGATGGTAAATCCCGAAAGCCCCTGTAAAATAAATTGTCTCCACTGACATATTGGTGTTGCAAATTAAATTGAAGTCCGATTTGATTAATTAACGGTCGGAACGATAAACTATGTAGACAGATATAAATGAGTTTCTTGTGCTAAGGAAGCGTTGTCGATTAAATGTTTATAACTAGCGGGAAACCATTAACTTTGGCACACGAGAATTCGAGAGTGTGGGGGGGTTGCCAAAAACTTTGTACTACTTGCATGACTGTTCGAAAACTGCGTCAGAAGATAGCGGCCGGACCTTTGTGCTGGCCACAATACTAATTACTATAGTTCATACATGAATCTCCGTTGCATGCTTCGCGAACATCGATTAGGAAACTTCGCCAAAAAGTTGCCAATTTTTGCTGAAAGATATTTAGAACAAAAATATTTAAATAATAATTAATAATAATTAATTAATTAATAAAATTAATTATATGAGATTTACATTTTACAGTGACCAAATAGTGAAATTTTCTATAAAATTAGTGCTTCAAAAATAATTTAGAAATACAGAAATAAAATGTTACGTGAAATTATAAATTTTGTAGAATTGAACATATTATAATTCTACTTAAATAATAGTAATATTATCATTATATTACTATAATTCTACTATTAATAGTAGTACTAATAATATTATAATTTTACTTAAATAATAATAATATTATAATTCAACTTAAATAATAATATTATTATTTAAGTAGAATTATAATATAATATATAAATAGCTTTTATCCAATAGACAAAATTCAACTGAGACTTGCATTTTACAATCTACCAAATAGAGAAACTTAAAATCAGTCTCTAATGATATAATGCAGAAATTAAAAATAAAATAATAATAAAAGAAAAATAGAAAAACAATTTCACGTGGGGTTTCTTTATTAATTTTTTAATAATTCATGCCTGGTAATAACTTCTGCCAGTTTTTTGTGCCGTTTCCATTGATGCCATTTAACCCGTTCTCTCCAACGGCATTCTGTAATTTACGAGTCGCACGTTCTCCGAATAAGAATTACAATGCGGCCGACTGTTTGCAACTTTTCTAATTCCGGTAACGACGCCGGGACACAAGTAAGGGGGAGAAGGCTTGATTACATTCGCTTCGTATTTATCGTTGTATAATTAATCCGTGATTATTTAAATAATTCAAAACAATCTTCCAAACAACTTGAAACATGTTATCATCTCCTTATCGAGCAACGAATTAATTTGCACACCGATCAGCGGCAGATAGGGGAAACTGAGGGGATAGTTACCCCCTCTCCGCCGCTACCGGGTGAGTCACGAAGCAGGCGCGGACGCATCGCCAATCGGGTGCGCGCATCGCGTCACGTGACCGGTCCGTGGCGGAAGGGTGGGGATGCCGGAGAGTGGGGGAACAGCGTCGTGGAGGGGGAATGGTAGAGTGGGGACAATTTTTGCGACTCTGCACCTACGAACAGGAAAATTTGCATAAATATTTACTGGGCGACATACGAAAAATGTGAAAATATGAAGAATGAGTGTAAGAGAAAATAAAAATATAATAAATAATTATAAATACATATTTATTTACTTATTATTGCTTTAAACCAATTGGTTTATACAGCAATTACTATATTATTAGTGTTACATTAAAAGGCAAATAATAAATTTTAAATAAACATTAAAATAAATGATAAATTAAAATTAAAAACATTATAATAACATAATAAATATAATGATAAAACATAATGCTAAGAAATTAAACGAAGATAATTATTTTATGCACAGATTATTTCACATAATTTTATTAATAAATAAATATAATTATTTTATAACTGAAATATTTTCCAAGCTTATCGCAAGACAGAATTGAAATATAATTCAAATAAATTGTCGTCGACATCTCGAAAGATTAATTATTTTTCCGCAAAAAAAATTTAGTTTATTGATCGTTGTTTACATTTATTCGACAACCTAATGGAATTATGTTCGATGATCGCCGAGGACCATTCCTTCCCCTGAAAGATAATGAAAGATGACCGCGGAGGCTCCGAATAAAATGTTCGCAGTGGCAGGTTAGGTGATCCGGAAAGCCAATAATGATTTTAGGGCGATTTGCTGCGTCAACCTACAAGCGATCCCGGCAGGCATTGCGGCCGGATCCCCCAGATTTCGGGAACCGTTGCCCCATAAATCACCGTCCCCTTTTTCGCTGCGTGCGGGAGCACGTAATGGTCCGGGCTCGTTGAGCTCCGGAGGATTCGAATTCATGGACTTCGAGTTTCATCGGGCTCTCCTCTCCAGGCGCACCAGGTGTCTCGTTTTAATCTCGCCTCGATCCCGGCTCCGTCTCGTTGCAACTTTTCCCGGTAATATTTCCGCATCGCGCGACCGGAAGTTACTTGCATCGAAAATTTTCCGCGCATTCGGACGACCCCACGCGGCTGGAAAAATTTTTTGCACGATTCAAACCAACGCGGAAACGATCGTTGACGCTTTTTCTTTGAAATGAAGCATCGTAGGATACGGTACGATTTTTTTTACCCGTCTCATGCAATTTTGAAGAGCACGTGACAGTGGAACGTCAATTTTCGAGGGGGTGTAGCTTCCCGAATATTTTACTAATTCAAACGTTGCTGCGGATGTGGAAAAATTTTTTTGCGGACTAAAACAAACGTGGATGCGAAGAATGAAGATTCGTTTTTGAAATGAGACGTCGTAGGATGTCGTACGATTTTTTTTACCAGTATTATGCAATTTTGAAGAGCACGTGACAGTGGAACGTCAATTTTCGAGGGGGTGTAGTTTCCCGAATATTTTGCAAATTTAAACATTGCTATGGATGTGGAAAAATTTTTTTGCGGACTGTCACGAACGTGGACGCGAAGAATGAAGATTCATCTTTGAAATGGGGTATCGTAGGATGTCGTACGATTTTTTTTACCAGTATTATGCAATTTTGAAGAGCACGTGACACTGGAACGTCAATTTTCGTGGGGGTGCAGCTTCCCGAATATTTTGCGAATTCAAACGTTGCTGCGGATGTGGAAAAATTTTTTTCCGGACTGAAACCAACGTGGACGCGAAGAATGGAGATTCATCTTTGAAATGAGACGTCGTAGACTACTGTACGATTTTTTTCGTCTACTCTATCGAACAGCGAAGAGTACTATGATTTCTTTAGGAAATGTTTGTTCGGATATTTTTTGTGAGCTTTAATCTCGTACTATGCTAAAGTGAATGAAGATTTAGACACTCTTTCAGATTCAGGTGATGATGGTTGGATTAAAATGGGACACCCAGTATGTAACAACGTAGCACACACACACAAGGCATTAGAACAGAAATATAGAACTTTGGTTCTGAAATTGGCACGAACAACTCCAGGCAACTTTGCAAACGAACTCCGGTACAGTCTACCAACACACTAGTGGATAATCGAGGGTAGTCATACTAATCACGTATGCCAATTTTCACACGCTTTCGCAGAATGTGTGTCTAATGACCTCCGTATATGTTAATAAATGTAATGTATGTTTTCAGTAGAATTATAATACGTTGCATTCTATAATATTTATAATCTCACATAAAATTTTATTTCTGCCTTTTTAAATTATTTTTAAAACATTAATTTTATAGAAAATTTTTGTATTTGGTCAATTCTAAAATGTAAATATCAGTTGAATAAAATTAATATTATTGTTTAAGTAGAATTATATGTTCAATTCTATAACATTTGTAATTTTGCGTAATATGTTATTTCTGTTTAAAATACTAATTTTATAGAAAATTCCTCTAATTGGTCGTAAATATCAGTTGTATTTTATCTATTGGATAAAATCTGTATTATTTCTTCAGTAGAATTATATGTTTAAGTCTATAATATTTATAATTTCACGTAATATTTTATTTCGGTGTTTTTAAACTATTTTTAAAACATTAATTTTATAGAGTATTTCTCTATTTGGTCATTTGTAAAATATAAATCTCATTTCTCTATTATTATTTAACAAAAAATTTTCCGCAATTGAGTAAAATCTTTTATTTTCGCGATCTAGTCGAGAGAGCCGGATCGCTAGATTTCCTTTTATCGATTGTAAAACGAAACAGTTTTATTGGTTATCGGGCTGATCGCGTGGAGCACGTACGTGCGTTTTCAGTCCGGTTTTCGTATAGCTATCAAAGTTTCCGAGGTAGAATCGGTGCTCGAGTTCTACGTAGACCGGCGGTGCAGTAGTCATTCGGGAAGTTGGTCAGGCAGTGGTGCTAGTCAGCCTGGTTGCTAGTCCGTGCGTTCTGATGCCAATCGATACACGCAGGAGAAAAAGGTGCGCTGTTGCACGGAGCTGCATAACCCGACGCGTTAATTGTCGAATTAACACAAGACGTATAATTGCTTTTTTCAAGCAGCCATAATTTTATATGTTAAAAAAAATATTTCGCCAAAAGTCGATTTTAGGAATATTTCTCTTTCAGCTGTATAATTACAAAATTTCGAGAATTCTGAAAATGTTTTTTACATACCTTAACAATATTTCATTTATTTACAACAATTTCAACATCTTGAAAAAAATTATTTGGCAAAAGTCGATTTTTGCAATATATCTCTTTCAGCTGTATAATTACAAAATTTCGAGAATTCTGAAAATGATTTTTACATACCTTAATAATATTTCATTTATTTACAACAATTTCAACATCTTCAATAAACAATATATATGAAATACACAGATTCGACGGTATAACACACGAACACACTGAAATAACAATTTATCCTGAAAAATGATTTATCAAATTTTCAACAATTTATTTTTCCACTAACGTCTCGTTAATTTTCCTAGAATTTACTTCTCAGCAGCACTAATTAATTATCGATTAAAAGGTTTTCATTAGGTATTTGTTTATTGTTCATTGTTTATTGTGGCAGAACTGTGGGAGATTCGATGTAATGAGATTAGCGAAAGAGTGGTCGAATATCGAGCCAGAAAGGATCCTCGAGATTATAGATAGTCCGTCCTTAAATATGTCCACCATGCACACACACAAACACACATATACACATACACAGAGAAAGCATTATTCCGGAATACAATTCTTGCTATCTATCTCTTTCCGCACGCAAATCCAGCCTAGTCACGTCACCTTCAGAATGGGCTTAAATATTGATTTCCAATGCCTCTTACCAGTGACGTGCTATTCTTAAGGTTTAAAAATATATCGCGTTGCAATTTCCGAGCGGTAACATAACTTTTTCGTAGCCGGTATGATAATCAAGGAAAAGTAATTTTATCTAATTCAGATCTTCCAAAATTATAATTTGTTATAACCGGATCTTCGTGCAAAAGAATTACGACAAACATTGATAAATGTTCTTTCTTTCTTATCAAATTTAAAAATTGTACAGGGCGTACAAAAAATGTTGTTCCTCCGTGAAAGGGGTGGGAGGCCATTGTCGAGGTAATTTCAAGCAATTTTTTCCTTTGCGAAAATGTTCTCCGAGGCTTCGTTAAGGAGTTATCAACGAAAAACACGGACCAATCAGAGCGCGGCCACAGCTCGCGGACTCCGCCCCTGCCAGTGACAGCGCCGCGCTCAGCGGGCCATGCCCTCGAGGCGGAGTCACCGCGCTGTACCCGCGCGCTGATTGGTCCGCGATTTTCGTTGATAACTTCGTAACGAAGCCTTGGAGCGCATTTTCGCAAAGAGAAAAGTTACTTCAAATTACCTAAGGAATCACTTGAAGGGATTACGACAGTTTTGGGACACCCTGTATATCCATATTGAATTCTAATGTTTGTACTGTCCATTTTTCTGCAATCTAATTGTAACATACTAAAATAGTTCTTATTTATAATATTATATTTCGAAGAAGTATTATGTAAAATATTATGAAAAATGAAAATTGAGGAACGTTAACAAAGTCACTTTTAATTGCAATAAAATATCAATAATGCAAAACTGATATTTAACGAGTAATGAAAAATTGTGAATGTTAACAAACAAAAGCATAATCGTATTATAAAAACAAATAGTGATTTTTCGGACAAAAAACAAGTGCAAAACTAAAGCGAATGGATTAAATAAAATCTGTGAAGAAAGGAGGCTAGTTGAACGAATTAAAATCTAACTTAATTACCAAATGGAATAATGTAGGAACAGAGTGTTGGAAGTAGCATAAAAATTTTAGTAGGGCGGTCAATGGAGAACCACGGGCCGGGATCATTGCCCTTTGGTTTCGACTGTGTGCTCGCGTGTAAATGTGGCTGAGCGCACAGCTGACGGGTTTGCACAGCACGCTCCGGAAGTTGAACCTTTAATTTGCAATATCTCAGAAACGGAGCCTCGATTTGTTAAATGCCGAGGGTCTTTCTAATTCTAGTGCTAGACCCTTAAACTCGACCGTTCAATTAACTTCCAATTAAATCCCACAAGTTCTTATTTTGCAATAATTTTCAGAAACTTTTTTTAAATCGTGACAACAATTCTAATCAATAGCGAGTACCAGTTCACCATAAGTGTCACACAGTATCTTTGGCACCCTCCGAGCTTCGAGTGGACGTCTCAGTGGAGGGGATAGACAATTTTCTTAGATCGTACAGTTCCTCGATTTCTTAGATCGAATATTTACTGTATTATTTTTGGCACCCCCTGAGTTTTGTGTCAATGTTTCATATAATTGATGATAATTAAGTCCCACAAGTTCAAAAATGTTTTAAAATTTAAACTGGACCGTTCAATTAACTTCCAATTAAATCCCACAAGTTCTTATTTTGCAATAATTTTCATAAACTTTTTTTAAATCGTGACAACAATTCTAATCAATAGCGAGTACCAGTTCACCATAAGTGTCACACAGTATCTTTGGCACCCTCCGAGCTTCGAGTGGACGTCGCAGTGGAGGGGATAGACAATTTTCTTAGATCGTACAGTTCCTCGATTTCTTAGATCGAATATTTACTGTATTATTTTTGGCATCCCCTGAGTTTTGTGTCAATGTTTCATATAATTAACGATAGTTAGATCCTACAAGTTCTAAAATTTTTTTAAATCGTCACAAAAATTGTAATTAATAGTTGATACCATAGCTAGCTATTATTAATCAATAGTTGATGCTACCTACTACACTGTAAGTGTTACATAGTATCTTTACCACCCTCTGAGCTTCAAGCTTCTTAGCCCCTGGAGATGTATGCCCCCCTATGGAGGGGATTGGCAATTTTCTTAGATCGTACAGTTCCTCGATTTCTTAGATCGAATATTTACTGTATTATTTTTGGCACCCCCTGAGTTTTGTGCCAGCATTTCACATAATTTATGATAATTAAGTCCCACAAGTTCTAAAATTTTTAAAAATCGTGACAACAATTTTTATTAATAGTTCGTACTATAGCTAGCTTATAATTAGCGTGACGCAGTATCTATGGCAGCCTTTCGTGTCAGTATTTCACCGAATTTATGATAATTAAATCCCTCAAGTCAATACCCATCAATCGGTAAATGGTGGTACTACTATGAAATTTATACCTCAATAACTAGACGGCGACTATAATGAATTTAGCTTGACGAGAGAGATTAATTAGGGTGAGGTGAATCTAGAGGGGATTAAATACGAGTTAGGGAACTTATCAGTGATAGTTACGCTGATAAGTTTTTAATAATCAGACAGCTTAGGGGATGCTCTCTGCTCTGCTCTGCTATGCAGTATCGCTTACGTCGATGTAATTAAGACGACGCGTTAAGATTATCGGAGATGTGTGCTTAATACGTTGCGATACGCTTGAGATCCTCCCTGCTCGAAATAATCAATATAAACAATTTTGCTGTTTGATAAAAAAACATTTTACAATAGTCATTATGAAAATGTTGTACAGCCATTTTTCGACCAATTATGAAAATTCAAGAATTATTCGGTTAATTTTGTTAACAAAACACTATTTTTCTAAAATTAATTATAAATTATTAAATATTAATTATAAAATCAATTATTTATATTTTTCTTGTTGAATTATAGTAATCCTGTACACTTCAATTTATAATGGTCAAGACGCGTAATATTTAAACAATCATAGACTGCATGCATTAAATAATTAACTTCGCGGTAAAGCATTTAGGAAAATGATTATTCTTGGAAATATGAATAACGTTGAAAAATCATTTCGATCATGCCAGTAAAAATTCTTGGAAATTCTAACGTTGGTAAATTTGCAATTTAAATTAATTTTCAGTTTCATTTCCTCGTGTTTGCATCTGCGTATCATGTGTTCTGTAAAGTTCCATACGGATATGTATACGTAAATTGATGACGAAGTTATTTGAACACCACGTATAAGCGAAAGGTATCGCTTTAACATTATTTTTATGAGTGAAAGTATTCCCAAAAATTAGGTCAGATGTATAGCACAGCAGATAAACTGTACGGATAGTACACAACGATGATCTGTTCTTATTAAACGGCTATCATGATACTGTCGCTCGAGAAACTATTTTACTGTAATGAAAATATAAACGTGAAAGTTCAAATATTGTAGACTTGACGAACTTGAAAATTTATCATATTAAACTTAACAATATATTGAGTTGTTGACAAGTCTATTGAGTTATTGAACAGTATATCTAGGTAATATTAAATTTAAAAATAAATTGAGTCACTGAAAAATAGATTGAGTTACTGAAAAGTCTATTGAGTCACTGAAAAATAGATTGAGTTCCTGAAAAGACTATTGAGTTATTGAACAATATATCTAGGTAATATTAAATTTAAAAATATATTGAGGTATTAAAAAATATATCGATATATTGAAAAATATATTGAGTCACTGAAAAATATACTGAGTTACTGAAAAGACTATTGAGTTATTCAACAATATATCTAGGTAATATTAAAGTTAAAAATATATTGAGTTGTTAAAAAATATATGGAATTATTAAAAAATATATTGAGTTATTGAAAAATAGATTTAAGTAACATTCAGTTAAAAAATGTCTTATTAAAAAATATATTGAGTTATTGAAAAATAGATTTAAGTAACATTCAGTTAAAAAATGTCTTATTGAAAAATATATTGAGTTACTGAAAAATATATTTAAGTAATATTAAATTTAAAAACATTGAATTTAAAATTATAATACTTAAGCTAAATACACAGGTCACGTTAAAGTTAATTTCGTTCTTGACTACCCAAAAATTTATTTAATATTGAATTTTATGTTGAAATATGAAATTTAAGGTACTTTGGTTCTCAAAAATTTATTTTGTAAATATAAATGTTAAAATTAATTTGGTAGACCAGCAGTAAATTTCTAGAGAACTCGCATTATAAAATATTGTCTAGTGGAGTATGCGTTTAAAAAAATTCGCACAGATAAATATAATATTTACGAAGTTTGGCACGAGCAACGTGGTTGCGGAATGCGGGTGTACATCCGCTGCGTTCGAATTGCGCTGACCGACATAAACCGCTGTAGTTTTCGTATTTTCAATGGTAACCACGATCTCCTTCTGCAAAATTTAAATTACACGCTCCAGATGCGTTGCCTAGAAATGAATGGTTCCGTGACGTATACCGTGGACGTGAAAACTGCAACTGCGACACCTGCATTGCTAATGCGACTCGAGAAATCAAGAAATTATCGATATGTAATATAAGCAACAATTATTTATACCATTGGCGAAATCAATGTTTGCAAATACAAATCTCAATATTCCAACTTTAATAAACAATTTTAATCTGAACAGTTTCTCAAAACAGTTTCATAATTTTACATAAAAAAATTGTCAAATAGAATATAATTTACGAATACACTCTAATTTCAAAAAAATATTTTTCTGAACCAATCGTGTGTTAATTAAAAATAATATCCTTGACAATAAACATGTAAATTTTTAAAAAATTGTAGAATCGATCAATCCATTTACAAATATATTTTAATTTTACAGAAACATTTTTTTTAATTAATCTTGCGTTAATTAAGAATGCACTTTAAACAAAATACCCTTAAGAAAGAACAGGAAGTTTTAATTTAAACAATTTGATTTGAAAAATTGTCTTATTTCACAAAAATATTTCTCCTAAGCAATCTTATGCTAATCAAAAATGCATTTGCAATAAAATATTCTTAACAATCAACAAGTAAATTTTTAAAAAATTGTGAAATCAATCAACTATTATACAAATATATTCTGATTTCAAAAAAACATTTCTCCTAAGCAATCTTATGTCAATTAGAAATGCATTTTCAATAAAATATCCTTAACAATAAATTTAAAAAATTGTAAAATGAAATATAAACATTTACATAATTAACAAACAATATTTCTCTGAATCAATCTTTCGTTAATTAAAAATGAGTTTGCAAGAGAATATTAAAAAAAGTAATTGTAACAACGATGTAATTTGCATTAACAATGTGATATTCAACGAAATCACGTGATACTGTCGTCCCCTCGTCCCCGTTCCGCCTTGATTGCGCCATTGAAATTCAAACGTAGTTAAGTTTATGAGCCGGCAAACATAGGCCACAACATTATATCTTTTCCTGGTGTACAGCTAACTACCCTCCGTCAAGTTCCTTGCCATTCCCAAATTGTCGTAACGAGGAAGTTATGGTCCTCGAAATTGTTTCGACTCCCCAGTCGACAGGCGGCCGTAACTCAATTAAGGAGCCAGTTAAGTTCCTTACGAATACTTGGAAGTTCCCCGGGGGAATTTGACGGGAAACTAGTATGCCGACATTCGTCTGCTGATTTTACGATTGTTAATACTGGTTATGGTTGGAATGGCAATCCGATGGAATCTCCGCATTGAATCGAAAATGCTGGAACCAGGGTCGTGAGATTAAGACTCTACCTTCCCCTTCTACAGTAGAAACCAACCCCCAATGCAACGAGAATGAAAAGGCTTCGATCTGTGCAGTTTCAGTGATTTTATTATCAAAAATGTGAAATGGGCCTTTTTAGCCATTTTGGTAAATTTAATGAGACACCAATGCAGAAGAATAAGGAACCTTCGATAAAGTATGTGTGCAATTTTGGTAATTTTAATAAGGAAAATTTGAAATGGACCATTTTGGCCATTTTGGGAAATTTATTGTCAACCAGAACATCCAAAACAGTAGAAACCAATCAACAATACAGAAGAATAAAAACCCCTCAAAAAAATATTTATGCAATTTCAGTGATTTCAGCATAAAAAATCTGAAATGGACCATTTTGCTCATTTCGGTAATTTTACTGACATCAAATTCACTAGAAATTACTAATTTACTAAATTATTATTATATACTAATTTAATTATTGTATACTAATTTTATTATTATATACTAATTTAATTATTGTATACTAATTTTATTATTATATACTAATTTAATTATCATATAATTATTGCATACTAATTAATTACTATAAACTAATTTATTACAATTGCAGCCCATTAATTTTTATTTTTCATTGAAAAAAAAATTTTACGAAACACCGTTTAAAAGGGATCGGAATGAGAACGTGGTGGTCGAACGAAAGCATGTTCGGTGTCGTCGGGATGTTGGCACCGATCCGTCGTCGTCGGCGCGCCGCGAACGGGGAAAACCCGGTGCATTAATTGAAATTCGCTTATGTAAAATCCATCACCGGCAGAAGCGCTCGGAGTGGATGACGTCAGTTGTCGTACGTAGTGCCATTCGTCTTATCAGAGAACATCTATGTGCTCTTGATTCCTAGCCAAGCAGCTTCCATGATATTTCGCTAGAATTTATGCATGGTGGTCGGATAACGCGGCGCAAACTTCCTCGGCGAGCATGTCGCAAATAAGAAATGAAAAGGCGCTCGTGCCATCAGCTAACATATAACAATCGTTTTGCAAAAAGAACCGCTGTTTGTCAAGCCAACTTTCCTCGACCGCCGACGATAATACTCGAACGTGCAAGCTCGAAGCTCAGACTCGCGTCCCCGCTCAACCTCCCCCCTCTACTCCCCACTCCGTCGTGCATGTGTCACGTGACATTGTGACGCATACAGGACAGATACGGAACAGTCACGTGACATTGTGACGTATATATACAGATACGGAACAGTCACGTGACATTGTGACGCATGGACGACAGATTCGGAACAGTCACGTGACATTGTGACGCATGGACGACAGATTCGGAACAGTCACGTGACATTGTGACGCATAAACGACAGATACGGAACAGTCACGTGACATTGTGACGCATGGACGACAGATTCGGAACAGTCACGTGACATTGTGACGCATACAGGACAGATACGGAACAGTCACGTGATTCTATGACGCATGCACGACAGAAACGGAACAGTTACATAACATTGTGACGCATGTATGACAGATACGGAACAGTCACGTGATTCTATGACGCATGCACGACAGAAACGGAACAGTTACATAACATTGTGACGCATGTATGACAGATACGGAACAGTCTCGTGTCATTGCGACGCATGGACGACAGATACGGAACAGTCACGTGACATTGTGACGCATACAGGACAAATGCGGAACAGTCACGTGATTCTGTGACGTATACACGACAGATACAGAACAGTGACGTGACATTGTGACGGAAGCACGACAGATACGGAACAGTCACGTGACCGGACGGTGACGGTGAGGGAATTAGTTTATTTAATATTAAATATTTTATAATTTGTATACTCCACCAAAAAAAATATATTTAATCTGTATTATATTAATATTTATCAATTATTTAAATTAATTTACAAAAATAGTTTAACCTCGGGACGTATCAGGAAAAAATGTAGAATTTCCAGATTTGCAAAATTGAACATTATGAATATTACAGTGTTGCTGAAATTGTTTTCCGTAAGCGGTTGGACGATTTAAAAAAAATTGTTTCTCGCGAGTGTTCTCAGCAGGTTGTCTTCGACTAAATCGAAACAGATATCGATTTCCTTAAACTGACGTCGAACAGCATGATCGCAGGTATCTATAATGGAATCATGTCCAGCCGTTGACGCTAACAACTTGAACGAGGCCTTGTCCCTCCCGTTCTATTCCTCCGAGAGAGGGACTCCGTGAACCATCGCGAGTTCAGAATAACTTTGCACGAATTAGAGAATTGATCTCGTGCCTGGAATTGAATGACGAGAGCGGTGTCATGTACTATTGGGGGCATAAATCATTTACTGGATGATATCTCCAACGAGACCACCGATTTCTATCAGCGGAACTCAATTTACCTTGACACAAACTCCCAAAATAAACCGGGGATCGTCGAACCGAAATTCTTTTTCTTTTATTGAAAAATCGACCAACAACTTGCATAAACTAACTAACAAAATGACGCATATTAATCACAGAACACTGAGAGAACTTTCAGGAAACCATATAATCAAAAAGTCTCGGTTTTTAAACATTAAGAAAAATATTTAAATGATTTGTAATATTATTATTGTTATTTACAATTGCTTGCGTAACTTTCTATATCGTGTATTACATTTGAAATTTTATTTGTTTAATATATTTCGATAAAAAATTGATTTTCGAGTGCAACAAATAATATTATAACGATTTATTTCTATAATAAAAATGTGTCGAGTCATTTTTACATGACCGCAATAAGTTTTCCGAAGATCGAGACAGTGATTGAAAAATACTAAACAAATCTCATACTTTCAAGCCGAAGAAAATCGAAAAGCCGGTGGTCGCCGCGGTATTTTGCCAAAGGATGTTCAAACATGAACGTAAATATTTTCCCATCGATTTTTGCTAAAAATAGCAAGTCTCGAATACAGCTAGCGATGATGTAGCTTTAAGCATCGAGCGAAGCTGTGTAGCATCCTGAACGATAACATTCAAGATAAAGTGTCCTACGATGAAACCGAAATGTCGGTCATTGCGCCTCAAAGGGGGAAGAACTTTTCCTTCTTGTTTTCCTATCGACGGTTTTCTTTCGAACTTTGTACCGGCGAAGTTTCTGCTCGTAATCTTATTTTTGCAACTACGCTCTGCTCCGAGTACCATCGCCCCCTCCATCCGTCCTTGTTTCTTCCACTTATTATGTTGGCACGATCGTCCCTGCGCCATTTTCACTCGTCCAGGGAAAACGAGCGTTTAGTTTTCGTTCCAGATTTCTTCCAGGGTTCGTCTCGCGGTCATTCAATTAAATTTTCGTCGAAACGATAGTTAACTATAATTATAACAAATAAATTTTATTAACAATTTTTTATTGAAATTATATTAATTTTTGCTTGAAATATTTCTCTTCGATTTAGTGAAATCAATTTAATTTAATTTAATTTCTTTTTTACTAACAGGAAAAAGTTACCCCCTCCCTGCCAGTATACCTCAGTCACGTGACATTTTACAAGAATTAGAATTTTTAGCAAGTTCATTGTACAAAAATTAGAATTTTAATAATTGCCAGAAAGGCGTAGAAATTGTATCCGTAGTTGTCTGATGAGGGGGGGAGGGGAGAAAGTTATCCCCTCCCTGCTAATATACCTTAGTCACGTGTCATTTTACAAAAATTAGAATTTTTAGCAAGTTCATTATATAAAAATTAAAATTTCAACAATTGCCAGAAAGGCGTAAAATTGTAACCAGAGTCGTCAAATGTGGGGGAGGGAAGAAAATTACCCCCTCTCTGCCAGCACATCAGTCACGTGACATTTTATAAAAATGAAAATTTCAACAATTGCCAGAAAGGCGTAAAATTGTATCCGGAGTTGTCTGATGAGGGGGGAGCGGAGAGCAGGGATTGAGGGGGGAAAGTTACCCCCACTCTGCCAACACACCTCAGTCACGTGACATTGTGACGCAAGCACGACAGAGGCGGATCGCGTCACGTGACCGGCCCCTGGCGGAAGACATCACGTGACTAACGTCGTGGCAAAATATTAAAAAAAAGTCATGAATTATTTCGAATTCTCTTGCAAATTATTGTGCAGTAAATTTTGCCAGGGTCACGAAAGACCCCGGCAAGCTGTTTACTATGTAGGATTCGTTTTTTAAAAATATACTCTATTTTGTTCATTTATTGATTTATTCTTGCGACACTTTTGTTGGATTTGGTAAATTTCAACTATTTTCAGCGTTCGACATGCAGGACTCGTCGTTTTAATGTATTTTATTTCGTTCCTGTATTGAACAATTCTTTCGGTTTCCTGTTGGTGAAATATTTTTTTCGTTTCTTTCTTTTGCTTTTTTTTTTGTTATTTCAGATGGGTGTGCAGCTACGGCACTATTGATCCCGCCGAAAAATATTTCGAACGAATTCGAATGGTTCTGACGGCTACTCAATTCGATGTCAAGAAACTGTTTTTTAACGAAACCGTCGGGATACTGTGCCTGAAGAGCTATCGATCGTCTCGTTAGTTTTGTAGAGTTAATTTTTAATAATAGTTGCTACGTATACTGATTTTTGCGATTTATATAGTGCGACCTCAATTTTTTTTTTTTGGTGTCTGCAAAGAGATTTATTTAACGTGAAATTGGCAGAGATGAACGCTACGGTATAGATAATTTGTAATTTTTTTCTTTGTTGCAAAATTTATTGCGACAATTTGCTGCGATAGTCAATTGCGATAATGGATGTACAACGATTTTATCTAATGGCCGCATTGCATTCACGTTACGCGGCACGAGACGACCGGCTGCAGTTGCTTCTGTCGAAATGAAATTGGGTTGTAAATGTTCCGCGATACACCGGATTGTTTGTGTTTTACAATCGATGCAATTGAAGAACAATTTCCCCCGGAGATTCATTTCGCTAGACTCAGATAAGAACGGTGAACAGAAATGCGATACTGCAATTGCTCCCACTCAGTATATTTGTCTTCGCGTTTAGTGCGGTGCGTCTATCGGGTGTGCCGTTTCGAAATGGCTTCCGCACCATTGAAAAACAATAAAATTATACTGTTCACCGCTCCGCGAGCTGTAACAATTCTTAGACACAGGAAGATCAATTCGATGCACGTACTCCTTATGTTAACGGAAGCTTGAAAATCGACAAAGTAACAAATTGTTTAAACAAATTCCAACGAAATCATATTTTTCCTTCGATAGTTTTGCAGAGCGTAAGAAGACGAGTCCAACGAGTACAATCACCATAGGTTTGCGATCATTCGATCTCGAGATATTCCTGTCTGAAGAACGAGCCTAATCAAAAACATTAATTTTCAGACAGGAATATCTCGAGATCGAATGATCGGAATGGTACGGTGATGGTACTCGTTGGACTCGTCTTCTCGCGCTCTACAAGACTTTCGAAGGAAAAATAAGAATTCATTGAAATTTGTTTAAACAATTTCTTACTTCATAAATTTTAAAGCCTCGACTCGAACATCGACCACGTTGAAATCTCGCGAATGCTCCACCTCTAAAATGGCCCACCGGTGCACGTGATTCCTGGCATGATTGTGTTCCCGGGAAGTCGGTGCTCGCGATTATGGTTGTCGAAAGTTCGATGATGCTTCCCATTATCTACATTTCGCGGTACGATTAAGATCAGCCTAATTCCGAGCGGAGCAACGGCAAGTCGCCCACGCAGCCGAAGATGAGAGAAATCTGCGCTATTAACGGCTTACGCTACACGTCGATGCAACACTATGCGGAACTATTACCCTGAAGAGAAGGAGAGAGACCGAGTGGTATGCAGTCTGCGCTGTGTGGTATCGATTGGATCGTGATGGGGTTACGAGAAAGCCACCTTTGGCTAGCAAAAGGCCGAACCAACGTCGTCCCGACCTCTCTGCCCACTCCTCCCAACTCCCTGTCATCTCTGAACTTTGACAAGCTAAGCCTAAACGCAAGCATTGTCACCCTTCCCGCAATGGGCGACAAAACTTCTCTGTTTGCCCACTCTTTTCGCTGGCTGCTGCTATCTATCCCGGCGGAACCGCAAACACGCTGTGTACACAACACGCATTGTGCTTATTGACACACTTTCGTTTCACCGCGTTCCTCAAGAATACGGAATCGGGTTATCGAATTGGATTATTCGCGCTCGCTACGCGAACTCAGCCCTGCCGCCCCATACGATCTAGCGGAGAGGCTTTTCTCCGAATGTTGCTTCCTAAAAATTCATCCAATTCACAGTGGTCCGGATCGAAGAGTTTTGTGACTTTTTGCCGAAAAATCTACTTTGTCGTACCGATTTCTAATAAATTCGTATTGCTTCTTAAATGTCTGTCAACCTCGAAAACGAAAAAATTAATGTCAGATATATTCTTAAAATCAGACATTCAGAGATAGCACTTTTCACCAACAAAAATAGCTTCTCTTCTTTTTTTACAATGAAGTGCACTCTTTCGTGTTACAAACTTAACATAGACGCTAAAAATTATTGTTCACCATATGCTAAAAATTAATATTCGATGAAGTAGAATTTTTTACATTTGGCAAGGAATATCTAGAAAAATATTCCGTTTTATCGATCGCACTACTCTTAAATAAATAATCCGTGTTGTTGGCGTTGTAGGTTAACAATGGATCGAACCTGTAGCGCCGACAACACGGATTATTTATTTAATATCTAGAAAGTTCCAAAAAGTTCCAGTTTCTAACAAATAATTTATTACCTGTATACCGTGATATGCTCGAAGAAAAATTGCAAAAATTTTTTACAAATTATTATTTAAAAAAAAAATAATAATAATGACAGTGATAACGAGTCGTTCGACAGCGTGATCGATATTCATGAAGGCACTCGGACCTGCCGGCAGGGAAATAAAATAGCTCGCGGCTCGGAACAACATTTGCGAGCAATTACAAGTATAATTGGCTATCGTCGTACGTGAAAAGTTAATTAATTCGGCTGCTTACGACCGGCAGAACACGTCGGGCAAGTGACACGGAACGAAATCGGGCGAGCCACTCCGCGAAACGCGCTCCTCGAATCGCAGCTTATGGCGGAGTTTGTACATTATACTAATTAGCCTGGCAACAAAAGCACGTTTGAACGTGGCCGGCTGCGGATACGTGCGATAATTAGGTACCGCCGGTCCATTCAATTGTTGTTAGCCGAGCGTAACAACATCCATTTAGCGTACTCGCTACTTTGGCCGTCGGGGAGGAGCTCCGCGGAACGATCGTGTACAAGGTGTTCATGTACAGACTATAGCTCTGAAATTAGGCTGAAGTGGATCCAAAAATTATTCGGACGGTGAATTTCTTGCGAAGTTAGGTACGAGCACGGTAGGGGCCCCTCAAACGCTTGCTTCCCCCACCACCGTCTCGGTGCCCCACTAACGAGGCGCGTCCCGTCTCCATGGTAACGGCGCTGTGGAGGGGAGAGTGGGCGCTGTGGTGGGGGCAGTCTCACTGCCTCGAGGCAAACCGATCCATCGCTGGTTTAAACTGTTATAACTTCGTTAAAAAAAATGGTACGACAATAAATTTGGACTCGATTTAAAGCTCGAAACTTCTACTTTTGCTCCCCGTTGTTCATTTTTGCACTATACGAAAAATTGAGAACTTCTGATTTTCCGATTGATATTTAAATTGTTATAACTTTGTTAGAAAAAATGGTACGACAATAAATTTCTGCTCGATTTAAAGCTCGAAACTTCTACTTTTGCTCCCCGTTGTTCATTTTTGCACCAAATATTTTTGCACTATACTAAAAACTGAGAACTTCTGATTTTCCGATTGATATTTAAATTGTTATAACTTTGTTAAAAAAAATGGTACGACAATAAATTTGGACTCGATTTAAAGCTTGAAACTTCTACTTTTGCTCTCCGTTGTTCATTTTTGCACCAGATATTTTTGCACTATACTAAAAACTGAGAACCTCCGATTTTCCGAAAGATTGATATTTAAATTGTTATAACTTCGTTAGAAACAATAGTACGGCAACAAACTTGGACTCGATTTGAAGCTCGATGTCTCTACTTTCGCACCGCGTCGTTAATTTTCCCTGAGCTATTTGTTTCGTACCGTGACAAATTTTTTTCGAATCTTGTCACGCCGACTTAACAATTTTATAAAAAAAAACAAAATGTGTTAAATGATACCGAAAGTGAAAAAGCTCAGTTCGTCTGTACGCGTTCATCTAGTACAAGAGGGAAACTCGTCACATCTCTATTTCTTCTGATACATTTATCACGCTGGCTCAAGGCAACCGTATAAATCTGGCGCTGTGAAGAATAGCAGTTCCGATAGGAAATCTCAGTATGCATATAAATGGATTTCGCATAAAACACTGTTGAAATGCTGCAGGTGTTACCGATAAGCGGTTCGGACTGTTGGGCGATTTTTACGATGCCGTGTAACGGTTGTTCCTGACCTGAAAATCGTGTTTGCGAAACTTCGGAAAATTGGTTTGCAACTGTTTATTGGATGGAATATGTTTTCATCGGAATACTTCTATTCTCACAGCGTGCAGTGGATTTCTCGTCGAGGGAATCCTTTATTTTTTAATCGGCCGATTCGTTGACCCGTTTTCAGCGAATCGGGAACGCGATTCCTCGTTCAGCGTATGCTCATTTACAATGTCTATTTTATTTCTCGCGTAAAAATACGTGTCGTAGATACTCGAGCCGTTGTTTTTGTTTACAGTCGCGTCTAAAGCTTCATTAATCGCGTCCCTCTGCTTAAAACTTTGCACAAACGATTTATCGTGGAATAAAGGCGACGATATCGATCCCCGCCCGGCGTGTCTCGTCTCGTTATCGATCCTACTCGCTCCTAACAATTATTATTTCGAAGATTCGGTTAACAGAATGTCATTTCTTCACAAACAATTTATTATATGATAATTTTACAACATACTCCAGTAGAATAAAAAAATTGTTTATTATATTTGTCCTTCGTGGAAATCAATGGACACTTTTTAAATTATTCTCTGTATATTGCAGGATATTTTGTGCTACACGCAGCATTTTTAAACAATTTTTAGACATGAAAAAATTGTAATTTGAAAGTTTCATAGAGGAATTAATTTTAGATTATTTTAATATGAGAAGAAGAAATAAATGATTTTATTTATTTCTACAATTCTTACTGTTGGATATACTGTTCGTTTAATTAAATTGGTTTTTTAATATTTTAGTAGGAATTATGTTTATCAATTTGTTAGAGATTGTTGAAGAGATACAGTGGATCCAAGAAGTATTTCAACACTGAATACACGATTATTTAAACAGTAATAATTTCGTAAAAAATGAGCACACGATCATAAAATTTGACTCATTTTAAAGCTGAAAGCCTCTACTTTCAAAATCCATCGTTCATTTTATTCCAAGACCTTTTTTGATGATGTAGCGAGCGAGAAACTGATGACCCGTTTCTTATTCAAAATGTTACATATTCGAACGTCTGTGAAAAGTTTGAAAAATTTTTCTTGTGACTGAGACCAACATAGATTTCAAGATTGGAGCTTCCTCTTTGCAACGAGACCTTGAAAATTGATGTACCATTTTTTTTGACCGAGTTATGGATCTTTGAACGCAGGGTGTATGGACAACTATGCAATACGCCGCGAGCGGAGTGTTAGTTTGCACACAGTTTCTCGTTTTTATTCGATAACTCGGTAAAAAAAAATGGCACGACATTTTTTAAGGTCTCGTTGCAAAGAGGAAGCTCCAATCTTGAAATCTATGTTGGTCTCAGTCACAAGAAAAATTTGTCAAACTTTTCACAGACGTTTGGACGTGTAACATTTTGAATAAGAAACGCGTCATCAGTTTCTCGCTCGCTATGTCTTGAAAAAAGATCTTGGAATAAAATGAACGATGGATTTTGAAAGTAGAGGCTTAAAATACTTCGTGGATCCACTGTATATATTTATGTAAATTTTTTTTTAATTATCAATTAACATTCGTAAAAGATTAATTAAGAAATGTCCACTCCGTCGAAAAATGTTCGAATTATATTACCGAAAAATTATGTTTAGAATTAAACAATATAATAAATTAACAATAAAAAAACAGGCGAAAACAGTTATTTTGTTATTGCAAGAATTCGATCAATTTCAGGTTGTAATGCTAAATAAAAATTGAAATAAATTTTACACTCTCTGACATAAATAAAAGAGGGTTTGTTTATAACAAAATTCATTGACTAGAGGATTCCGTGTGACAGGTGTGAATAAAGTATTCAGGCGACAGCAACAAAGCCAGGAAAAAATTGTTAATTTCAGGAAATACCGTCTTTTAATTCTGTCGAGCTTTAATATCCCTTCAGTTAATGGGGCAAGATTAACCGGAAATGTCGGAGTCTGCGGTAATTTCCGCTGGAAGTCGGTAAAACAGAAAATACGGCGAGATTGATCGTGCTTTCAGTCTGAATCGCGGTTCTAGCTGGAACCCCGTGCGAATATACACAACGGTATTACAGGAAACTGCAGAGGAATTGTTGATAATTCTTATCAACCCCTTTCGTGGCCGTTCTATTGATCATCAGAACATGTCCTCGAATTAATTCGTCAAATAAATCAGACGCAATCGTTTCACAAATAACATTCGAATTAACATGAATCGTACCTACTAATTAATTACGTTACCATTGTAATTTCAATCAATTCGAAAATTGAAGACAATTATTAATGAGTTGCAATTATCGAATAAATTTTTCTTAATTTTATGAATTTGTATATTTGTTGTTAGTTTATTCTTGTAACAATTATCATTATTGTTAGTTTATATGTACTTCATTTGTTAACTGTACTTTATTAATATTACGTTATATTAACTAACTATTATTATTGTTTTATTATCTGTTATTCTATAAAACTATTGAGAACCTGACCATTGCAAATGTTTATGAGGAAAATTTTTAAGTGCAACACAACAGGAGCTTCTATAAACAATTTGTTTCATTTTTAATATTTTTAATTAATTGAGAATAGTTCACCAGTATTTTACAATTATTTTTTAAGTTTTTTTACTGTTCTGTATTTGACTTATTTTTATTTAAATATTTAAAATTATTTAATTGATATTTCAATGTGTACTGTGTGGTATTTATTTATTTTTTAATCATTTTAATAAATTCAAAATAGTCCACCAGTATTTTACAATTGTTTTTACTGTTCTGTATTTGATTAATTTTTATTTCAATATTAAAACTTTATATTTCCATGCGTACCGTGTGGTATTTATTTATTTTTTAATAATTTTAATGAATTCAGAATAGTCCACCAGTATTTTATAATTGTTTTTAAATTGTTTTTACTGTTCTGTACCAGATACATTGTAACATAAATGTATAAAATTATTTACTTTATATTCTATTGTTTATTATCTTGCGTACTACCGTTTCGTTGTGCACTACGTTTAATGTGTTTTTAAAAACTGCTGCACCATACTGTTTCATCGCGAGCGTACACAATACTGATCGATCGAGCAGCAACTTTCAGCAGCTTGTTACCAAAAAGTATCAAAGTTTCTTTCGGAGTTCACGTTGAACAACGAGAGAAGATGAAATCGGATACTCTTGACGTCAATTTGATGCGAGCACGGCGTTTGGTTAACACGTGCCCGTAATTCCGTGAACAGGAAAAGTCGGTCTTTAATTTAAACAATTTGATATCGTTCACGTATTACCCGCGTCCACAATATAAACAAACTATAATAAAACGAACCAGACAACGAACAATTATTCTCATTGTCGATTAGCTCCCGACGAATAAATAAAATCACTATCAACCTTTATTTTTACAAAATTACCAGGTACTGGCGAATTTATAATCGAAAAAAAAATAGCTGAATCTGATAGTGTCACGCTCGTGCGACGCACTATAATGTAACGGGGGTAAATACGATAATTGTTTGTGAGTCACGCTAATCCCATACGAGCCGTTCCACACCATCGATTTCAGAAAGTGATTACGAAAACAAACGAAATTGTTCATTAAGGTTAAGTGAACTGTGTCGCACTGACAAATTACGCGCGTTGATCGGCAACAAACGACTGATCGTTACAAAAATAACCGCGAGAGTTGCTTCATAAATAACAGAAATACCAAGCTGCAAAATTAATACAGCAAAATATGTTGCACTCGAGGGAGGTGATTCCCGAGGGCATTCGAAGCAACTTTTTCCTTTGCGAGAATCTTCTACGGAGCATCGTTCAGGAGTTATCAACGAAAAACACCGGCCAATCAGAGCGCGGCTACGGTGAACGGGCCCCGCCGCGGCCAATGCCGACGCCGCGCTGGACGGGGCCTGCCGCCGGGGCGGAGTCGGTGCGCTGCGACGCTCTCCGATTGGTCGGTGTTTTTCGCTGATATCTCCTTAACGAGGCCTCGGAGAGCATTTTCGAAAAGGAGAAAGTTGTTCCAAATGATGTCAGGAATATTATCCATTTGCTTAATTATTGATCATAATTTTTAATAATATCAATTCATATTAAATTCGTTAATATTATCATATTATCATATTAACAATTCAATTATGTTATTTCTAATTCACTAAGAAAAAGAGACAAGTGTATTTAATAATTTTCTTTTGCACAAAGGAAATCCAAATAAATTGTCCAAATATTTTCGAGAGTATATCGGATATCAACCACGTAGTTAATTTATAAATTAAACAATCGCGTAGTTTATAAATATCGCGTTCGTAAGGTTCAAGATGTATCGAAGGGGAGGGGCCAGAATTTTTACGACAGCAGCCCAGACTGCATTCGACGTTTAATAACCGCGGCAATCGTAAAGCTTCGCCCGTTGTTACGATTCTATCTTCCCGGGAATAACTTGCTTACGCTATTTCATAAGCGCATAATCTCCGAGATGCAAGGAGACGCACACGGCATCGCGCGGAGTCGTAATCTCGAGGAATCGATGCGTCCTCCGCGATTCATTGCCCGGACGACACGAGCGCAATAAAATCTTCTATCGCCGATTATGTCCGGCCGACAGTGGTTGTCAGTCCAGCGACGACGTTTCATGGATCTTCTTGTTTCCGAGTTTAGCCAATAAATTTCCGTGCCAAAAATTCGTTAGATACAATTTTTTACGATCAGTCTTTTTCGATCGTTTATTTATTTATTTATTAGTGCTTTAAACCAAATGGTTTATATAGCAAGTACAATATTGTTACATGCATTTTATTATGGATTTTTATGCGAAATAAACAATTTTGCAAAAATCACGAGGAAAAAATTTATTTACTGTTAAGATAATGTTAATAAATAAGAGAGGATCGTACCTTTAAATTTTTTAATTTATAATTTCGTGTAAAAGTTTCTCCAACGATTGTCCCCACTCTATCTTCCCCCTCTACGACGCCATTCCCCTCGTGAAGCCTTACGTCACGAGGCCACGTGACTAATCCGGTACTGGCAGAGAGGGGTAACCTTCCCCTCAATTCGTGCTCGCTCTCCTCATCTGATGACTGTCGTTAGAAATTTACGATATTCTGGCAATTTTTAAAATTTTAAATTCTATATAATGGATTTTTCAAAAATCCTATTTTTTTAAACTGAACTTGTTAAAAATTGTGATTTTTATACAATGAGCTTGTTAAAAGTTCTAATTTTTATATAATGATCTTACTAAAAATACTAATTTTTGTACAATGAACTTGTTAAAAGTTCTAATTTTTATATAATGATCTTACTAAAAAATACTAATTTTTATACAATGAGCTTGTTAAAAATACTAATCTTTATATAATGAACTTGCTAAAAATTGTAATTTTTATTATAATGATCTTACTAAAAAATACTAATTTTTATACAACGATCATGCTAAAACAATTTTGATACAATGAACTCGCTAAAAATTCTAATTCTTCAATAACGGACAAATGATGAAATTAATAACGAACGAAAGTGAACAATTAGCCAATGGTGAAAAAATTCGTTGTTTCCCTGTACGCAATAATTTTTCGGTAGTTGTTGCTCGCCGGATTCGGTGCCGTCAAGATTTCGCGTGCGTCAACATGCAAATCTGAAAAGTATTGTGAGTGCACCGTTGAAAGTAGAATAGGTATAGCGCGCGTTTACGTCGACTCGTCGCGCGCATGCTAAGCGCGTATATCCGTTTTAAAGCTTGAGCATTCGCGAACACGTCTCGAGAGCGATATTTACTCTGTTACATTAAACACGGGTATGTGCTCAACGTAATGAAATTGGATCGAGAGTATAGTTACCGGTTGTTTGACTATTACATAGATCCTTAATTATTCGAAGTAATTAGAGAGCAAAACGGCTCGGCCGATGATCTGTGTTTAGACGACATTCTGCCCTTTGAAACGGGGCTACGTTAACAATACTCACAAAAATTATTTAAACAATATTTTGAAAATCTTTGACAAAATTATTCTAGGTCATTTTTTTTAAATCAGTCAATTTTTATGTACAATATAAAATTATATGGGCATTAGAATTTTGTGACATTGTTCATAATAATTTCGCGTTTAAACATTCTTATAACTGTAAATTGTAAAATAGCAAAAATATTTGTTTATTTAAATATTAATTTTTATTGAAGATTTCTATAAAATATGGATATTTTTCTAACAATTTTTCTGAACGACTTGATATTTGAATAAATATCAATGTTTTTCCAACAATTTTTCTGAACATACGAACTTGATATTTGTTTACTAAAATATTGATTCTTATAAACATTTCTATACAATATTAATATTTTTCTGAATGACGTAGTATACGAACTTGATATTTGATAATACATATTTATTATTTATTGTTTTTAATATGACAAAAAAAGTTATTAGTATTGGTCTAAAAAATTAAAATTTACTTAATATAAATCAATCAACCTCAAAAATATAAATATTCAATATAAATTTCCTAATAAAAATCAATTATTCTATAAAATTTTTATCACCCCCAATAATAAAATTTTTACCTCCCTAAAAAGTTTTCATCTTTTTTTCTATTATTTATCGTTTTTAATATGAAAAATAAATAATTATTATTGGTCTAAAAAATTAAATATATATTTACTACATATACTTCTACAAAACATGACTATTTTTAACAATTTTTATAACGACTTGACATTTGCATATCCAAATAGAAAAATTATTCAACAACGCAGTTGACGCAAGACGACATTGTGAACGCAGACGGCTGTACCCATCTCACGTACAGATCGGAACAGCAATATTTATTTATTTCAATTTGTACGACATCGACTACGACATTAATATGCTGCATCGAGCACGCATATCTATATACTTCAGTCGCATGCGCGTTCAAACGGAAACTTACTTTTATCGAGCAGAATATTCAGCCGGTTGCAGCACGAGTGCACTCTACCATATGACATTTTTTTTCACCTTTTACAGCTCTTTTGATTGCATTTTACCTTGCGCCGTATATTTTTTTACTCTTTTTCACCTAACACCATCGGGATACCACTTAATTAGTTTATTTAAATAACGTTCGCAATTATCGAGACCACGTGTCGTTTGCGTCCAATGAACGTTTTTCCGCTAGTTGAACCGTTCTTCTATACAGGGTGTCGCAAAATGGATTTTTTCTTGAAAAGGACGATTCCTAACGAAATTTGCAATAATTTTTTCCTTTGCGAAAATGTTCTCCGCAGCATTGTTCAGGAGTTATTAACGAATAAACACCGGCCAATCAGAGCGCGGCTACGGTGAACAGGCCCCGGCTCGGCCAATGCCGACGCCGCGCTCGGCGGGGCCTGTCGCCGAGGCGGAGTCCGTTCGCTGTAGCCGCGCTCTGATTGGCCGGTGTTTATTCGTTAATAACTCCTGAACAAAGCTGCGGAGAACATTTTCGCAAAGGAAAAAGTTATTGCAAATAACCTGAGGAATGCGACCCTTGAAGGAGATGCAACCAATTTGGGACACCGTGTAGAAAGAACTCTTTGAATCGTTCACTCACAAAGCCTTTGAGAAGCCTCGCAAAATATTTCATTTTCTACCTTTATGAAAAATTTTCTTTTATCGGCTTTGCGGATTCTGTTATTGAAATATGGGAGATGATTAAACGTGAACAATCGAACGAAATAATCAGTAAAAAAAAAAAACTGTTAAAAATTTATGCATTTAGAGGAATTCTTACGATAATTTAATCTTTTAACTTGATCATGTTTACAATTTATTTTAGAAGAGTTTTGTATAAAAATCTTATACGGGGCTCGCGCGGCGATAAATTTCGTTCCACAATTTCTCACGGTCTCGTGCTTTAAAAGTGCGGAGCAGAATAAACAAATTCATAAAATTGACAACCTCGCAGCAAGCACCGGAATGAATTTTCTTCGGGCCAGCTAAAAAGGACGTAACTTCTTTTGGCATACGCAAGCAACGTTGCAGCGCAGCCCCATCAAATTTTAATATTAAGGTATTCCACGTCTCGTATCCTTTAGTTCTTAATATTCTTCTCACAGAATTAATCAAATCCGATGTGCCCATTTTTAGGCATTCCCTATGAAAATAATTAAACACGAATGTTTCCCATGGTCGTGCACTTCGAACAATAATTTCATTAATTTTCTCATGAATAAATCTAACAACAAAATTAATGAATTACATAAATACTGTAGATTGAGATTGTTTAAAAATAAATCATTGCTATTATAAAACGTGTAACAACAATTTTGTATATAATTTTATACATAAATATTGACTAATAACAAAATTAGTATATTACGTTATAGATAGAGATTGTTTAAAAATTGGTATTACAAAACGTGGAACAACAATTACATATAATTCTATATATAAACATAAATTAATAACAAAATCAGCCTAAAAGTTATACAATGAGATTGTTTAATATTAAAAAAGAAAAATATTACATTAAAATGGAATGGTACGAGATATTTTAATAATTTATAACGACAATTATATAAATGATGGTTCATAGCAAGAACAGGTTGTATTTATAGCGCTAGTATTCCAAATTTAATTTTGCGAGTCAAACGGCGAAATTTATTCCGGTGAATATTTATTATCGCGGAGTTGTTCGTCCACATTTTTGTGTTCCCTTTCGCGCCAATTTCTCGTATCCCGGCGATGTCATGGAGTCTAGATGAAATTCCCGCGGTATTATTCGCATTTTTCTGCACGCATCATTAGTCAATATTACTCGCAATCAACATTATTCATGTAGAGCCTGCCCGGTTGTCATACCAAGGTTTGCTTTTTCAGGATCGATAGGTTCAAGTAAGCATTATTTCGTTTGAGATCATCATATGGGAAAGTGCTTTCCGTGCAAACAGTATTCTGTTTCTGCAAAATATTGATGATTCTGTTCGTTTATGTCGGTGAGGAAACCGTGCATTTGAACGTGCATAAACCATGCGGTGTTATCGCGATGAGCTGAAACAATGAACGGACATAAAGCAACATTATTTTACAAAATAATTATATACAGCATGTACCAAAAATGTATTTCCTCGAATAGGGCGATTCCTGAGGTTATTTACAATAACTTTCTCCTTTACGAAAATCTTCTCCGTGGCTCCGTTGAGGAGTTATTAACGAAAAACGCGGACCAATCAGAGCGGAGTCGGGGCGGAGTCCATACGCTGCGGCGCCCTCCAATTGGTCGACGTTTTTCGCTGATATCTCCTTAATGACGCATGGGCGAGCATTTTCGAAAAGGAAAAAGTTGTTCCAAATGACGTCGAGAATACTGTCCATTTGCTTACTCATTGATCACAATTTTTATATGGTGATAGTATAAAATATTAACAATTCGATTATTTTATTTACAATTCGCTAAAATTTAAAAGTGTATTTAATAATTTTCTTTTGCATAAAGGAAATTAACAATTATTCAGAATAGAAATGTTTAATAATGATTTCGATCAGAATTTGTTTATAACAATTTGAAATTTATTTCTGACACCGACAAGTCGCGAACAGGTGTAAAAAAAAAAGAATTGATCTATTTAGGCGCGCGTGTATGCGAATAATGACGGCGTTCGTTTAATCCGGATCGTTGCGTTACACTTCCGCTTGTTTAATGAGTATACAAGCATTAACTGATGGGCACATAGTGGCTAGAATACTTTCCATTAAGCGGGGCTCGTGATAAATGGAGAAACGATCCGCAATGCACGAGGGTGCCTTTTATCGCGACACATGAAAACATTCGGACGAACGTTACACCCTCGCGAATTATAGTCATCCGCGGTTCGCGATCACTGCGACGAGCGATTTTTTAGCGAAGCGCTCGGTCCACGAGAAACAATTCCGAAACTCTTCCTGTAGTGGGTCTAAAAAATATTTTCTAACACCGAAAACCAAATTTTCGAAAAATTGCCTGTACAGGGTGTTCCAAAAGTGTTGTATTTTCTTCAGCGGGGTGATTCCTCTGGTCATTTGATGTGACTTTCTCCTTTACGGAAATATTCTGCGCGGCTTCGTTAAGGAGTTATTAACGAAAAACATTCATCACTCGGCAAACTAATACGACAGACGGATTTCGTTAAATAACTCGGAAACAAAGCCGCACAGGACTTTTTCGCAAAGGAAAAAGTTACTTCAAATAAGCTCAGGAATCACACCTGCAAAAAATTTTTTTTTATTATTGAAAAAAATTTTAATTTATTATTTATAACCTATTATTAGGGGAGAAAATAATATAATAGAGAGTTTTGCATGTACATCCGCTGTCTACTAATTGATCTGTGACAAGTTAAGTATTATTAAATTTATTTACGTAATATTTTCTTTAACGACCTATTACCACATCGCATTTTAACAGACTCAAACGACTGTAGGTGACGAAAAGAAGCGCCTGTTCATATTTAGCGTGTTCTAGGCTGCGCGGAATTTTCCAGAAAATTATGATTTTTTATAATTAAAGTTTTACACGCGACGTCTCTCTCTCCCGGGGTACACAAATTATGGGCGAACTCGCACAGACGAAATTTTTTTCTCTCCTGCCGAGCTCGCGCGGGGTTCACTTTACACTGTTAGCAAGAAAGAATTTTTCACGCGAACAATTCGAAACCGAGCCTTCAAAGTGTTCCGAGTGTTTTTTTCTTTTCTTCATCGGAAAGTATACACCGTGAAATATTCACGTGTTAAACGGAAAGTAATCCTGTTCAATCTTTCCCGGGCTCAGCATCCAATCTCTTCTTCCTGGTTACCATAAGGATTATATGTGTGATCCTCATCTCCCGAGGACGTTAAGTCGAGTGATTAATACAGAAAAGTTCGTTTGTTTTAAGCCACCGGCTGGCAGCCGATCTCAGACTCCATTGGGCGAATTAAACGAATGATCGGTTACTTGGGGATTAGGTTGTGATGAAATCGTAAATCAGGATGTGCAGGGCTGTCTCGAAAAGGGGAGCATGGATCTTGAAATTTAGGGTGTCTCAACTGAATGGGATCAATCAATTATCTGTCTTATTTAATCGTTTCTTAACGAAATTCTATGGTCACTGGTATTTCTTTTATGTGGCACCTTATGGTTTTTCTTGGATATTGTTGTAGAGCTCGAAAAGACAAATCCAACGAGTACCATGACCATACCATTACGATCATCCAATCTCGAGATATCCACGAAAGTTAATGTTTTGAGTTAGGTTTGTTCCCTTCAAACACGAATATCTCGCGATTGAATGAACGTAATAGTACGGTCATGGTACTCGTTGGAATCGTCTTTTCATGCTCTACAAGAAGATCGAAGAAAAAGCATACGGTATCATTAAGCAAATATTTATGATATTGTTGAGGCTCGAAAAAATCTTTTAAAAATCACTTTCGCTGAGATATTACGTCTGTGGCAATTTCTTAATCCGTTTAATCTCATTAATCTGTTTTCCAGATTAAATTGGGTTAGATAAAATCTGGAATTAGGGTTCAGGTGATGTCGTTTGTAAAGGAGATTTGATCTTCAAGTTTATGGTAGAGCAGGTCATGAAAAATTTGTTCAACGGTTTCAGAGGTGTTTCACATGTTCTTTGGCAATCTCTTGATCTTTCTCATTCTTGACCTTGGAATTCTCGTGCTTGATTTCAGTTCGAATAACCTGAATGTGTCATTGTGACGAATAGTCCGTCCAGTTCGACGCATATATTACATCGACAAGTTTTCTAATTGGCCAATGTACAGGGTGTCCCGTTTAAATTTGACTAACACAGCCAGAAAAAATGACTTTCTTAATTTTGAAAATACGAACGATATTCTCCGCTCTGTTTTATATTCCAGTAATTACGCAGTCGTACTAATGGGTGTGGCGCGTTTAATGACCGATTTAGTATTCCTGCAAAGCGATGAAGAATTCATCATTCGCCTGAAGTATTAAACAGTCGTTAGTATTAACTAGGATTCGAATTTCCCACTAGCTGTGTCATGTATATTGTTCCTAATTCTCGTTGATTCGTTAGTAGAAATTAATATTTCGAATGAAAATTAATACAACGTTGCACATTTTGTTATTCTCGAAATATTGGAGCTAGAATGATGCATTCACTGGAGATTATTAAATAAATTTCTCCGTTCGATCGTTTGTTTTCATAAAAATTCCAAGAAATTTCATTGTGTTCTTGTGCTTTGAAATGTCAATTTCAAATGTGTCTGTGACTGACAACAAGTCGGCCACGTAATTTCTACAAGAAGAAACTAAGGGTCTCGTTTAATTCGAACAAAAGAACGTTATTTTCACGACGGGGGAACTTCGCGGAGCTTAGCGGTATCACGGAGCCTTAGCGATCTCATTTTTCTAGTCTCCGCCGACTGCGAATATTCAAGTCGGATAACTCCTTATTCATCACCTAGAAATTCGTTATCGACATTGCGATAAATCGTTCGGCGAGCGTGCACCGCCTCCTTTGAGATTCCTTCTGACGGTTATCTGCTCGAGAATTTCTATGGATCCTCCGTCCGGAGAACGGAAAAAAGTAGTTCAACTTTCTCACCATAATGGCACCAAACGTCTGCCTTCAAAATAGATACAGTGCCGGCACGGTTAAATTCGCAATGCCCGAGTCTCGAACTACCTACCTCACGTTTCTCCGCCTTCAGCGCACGAAGAACGTAAGAAAAGAACGACTGGTTTAACAAAATTCTTTACTGGTGTGATATGAGCTTTTCACACGACACCCTGTATAGTCTTCTCGATATTCTCGTAGAGCATGCAAAGACGAATCCAACGAGTACAATCACCATAGGGTTGCGATTTTTCAATCTCGAGATATTCCTATTTAAAAAACGAACATAATTAAAAACCTTACCTTTCAGACAGGAATATCTCGAGATCGAATGATCGGAATGGTATGGTCATGGTAGTCGTTGGATTCGGCTTTCGATGCTCTACAAGAATATCGAAGAAAATGTACAGGGTAACGTTTAAAAAAAATATCCATGATCTTGAAATATTGTTAAAAAATGACCGTGAGGAATGATTTCCATTGTTACTAACCTTTGAGATAGTACAACTTTGCACTGAGGAGTTTCCTGATGCGACGGTACATATTCGAAAACACTTGTACCCAAAGAAAATGTGAAGAATTTTTTGAAAGTTCAAAATTAGAATGTATTAACTAATCGAACACGTGTAAAAACGGACTGGCTGGTAAAAGGTCTATTGAATTTGAATGGTGGTCGTTCAGGGACGTCATTAAAGGCCATCGGATGAGGAGAAAGTAGCCCGGACTTGAATAGTGAAAAATATTCGTCGTTCAAACACGGTGAACGTAATCCAACGATTGTGGAACACGATTCTTGCAATACTATAATACGCTCGTTATGCTCGCAATAAGCTTGGCGGATTTTGTATTGGGGGACATTAACATGAATCGAGCAATAATATCAAACTCTGGCATTTTCAGGATTTAGCAGCAAATCCTCATTAAAGTTCATGTTTTTTGACGTAATAAGCTGCAATTTGTTTACGCGATTGCATGAAAAATTGACAAAATGTTTCGTTACGTTTAGTATGAAAATTATTATTTTTTAGTTTATATATGCAGTAGAAAGATTAAAAAATTGAGATTAATGAACTAATCAAAATGATTAAAGGGTGAAACAAATATTTGTTTATAACAATCGATGCAGAACATTAAAAAAAATTTTTAATATGTCCTATACACTCGGTATTTTAAATAGTATCGCAAAAAATCTTGACGAGCTCTATCTACTTTAAAAACCGCGAACGAAGGCTGAATGAGAATCGATTAGGCTCCGCTTCTGCGGAGTCGAGGACCTCGCCAAACAGTTGAATGAATTGCGAAAACAGAGTGCCTCTCTTCATAACTATTGCAATCTCTCAGCTCGGTTCATCGTTAAAAGAAAAAACATCATCTTGCCGAAGTACGATAAACTAACATTCAGAGTTCAATTGTTCAATTTTCATTTAACCTAATTTAAGTCAACCTTTCCTACTGCATTCTTAATTCCTCAGGCCTGAAAAAGAATCGAAAATGATTTTATTTCACTATCATACTATATTGTATACTGTAGAAAAGCATTCAACAAAAAACTTTTTCCTTTGCGGAAACGTTGTCCGAGCCATCGTTCAGGAGTTATTAATGAAAAACGCGGGCCAATCCAAGCGCGGCTACACCCGCCCCGGGGGCGGAGTCCGTCCGCTAGCCACGCCCCGATTGGCCCGTGTTTGTCGTTGATAACTCTTGAACGAAGCCTCGCAGAGCATTTTCGCAAAGGGAAAAGTTGCTTCAAATGACTTGAGGAATCACGCCATTGAAGCGTAACATAATAATTCAATAATTGTTTTTAAAAATTGTAATTCATTAATAGTCCAATAATTGTTTCTCTGTTCGTGTCGACCACTTGTCTCCCAGCCAGTGAAGTGATTTTGGGCGCGAGAAAGCGTCCTCCCGGCAATGCTGATGTCTTTTTTGTCCCGGTGCTTTAAAAATACGTGGATCGTCCATTAGCCGGGGAAAATCGCTGAAACGACATCGGGCTACCGTTTTGTGTTGCAAGGAGCAAGTCTTCGTGACTAATTTACTACCCTTTCGAGCTTTATGGACATTTCAGAATATAGCTTCTCGTAGGTGTGCCCGATACGTTACACCAGCGGCTGAAAGAGAAACACACAGAGAGAGAGAGAGAGGGGGGGGGTGGGAGGAGAAGTGAGATGAATGATAGATAGGAACGATAAGGTCGGTGGTGAGGCGTGACGAAGCCAGGGGTCTATAACGTCGAGGAAGCCAGTGTCGATGAGGGTTAGGGACAGCATGGAGGATACGATGAGACTCCATAAACTCCCCTCGGAGAGCTGAGGTTTCCGCACGCGTTACCCTCCCGTGTAAAACAGATGTATCCGCGTTGCAGGTTTGAATTTGAAATGGTCCCGCGCGCCTTTGGGCGAAGCTACAGGCCGTTCCGAACGCGGTGGTCCACCCGCGGGTTGAAACCCCGGAAAATTGCAAAAAATTAACAACTATAATAAAATTGATAATTTAATTTCTTTCACGCAACATTTACCAACACGTTCCTGGCACTTTCTCGGTTGAAACGAGCCCAAACACGATACGGTTCGGGTCACAGTTACTCGTTAAATTCACGATATCAACGATCGAACAGTACGGTTCGGATAATCGAGGTTCCACTGTATCGCGGATCAAAGAAGTACCAGCGATCCGAACTGTACCGTGTTTGGGCTCGTTCTAACCGGAAAAGCATCCGCATTATTGTCAAAGCAGTCCGGTTTGAAAATTTCGCTTTTCAAGTACAGTACGAAGCAAAATTAACGAAATTCCGCACGATCCCCCAGAAATTGTCGATCTTCGAACTGCCATAACTTCGCGACGAAAAATCGCAGAGCGATCGGACTGGTCTCGTTTCGAAGCTCGAGATCTCTGCTATCCGAACGGTGCAACAGTTTTTCTCAAGACGTGTCTCCGTCGTGGAAAAAATCGTAAGTCTGCCGCGAACACGCAGATCCGAGGCGGTGGCGCGTTGTTGGGGCGCGCTGTAGAGGGATCGGGGCACAATTAGGAGACATCGGGATCAACATTGGGTATCGGATCGCCGATAGGAACACGGAAGGAGCGCGATGCCGGTGGTTATAACCGGCGTTTGACCTGGATCCGACGCGTGCGTTTATCTATCACCGCGTCCCAAACTGCGAACTGCCCCGTATCGAATGTAAAATATATTTTCACGTGTAGGGTCTCTCCACGGCGGTATCACGCGATATCGCACGCCGGGGAGAGAGTGAGAGAGAGAGATAACTCGTGTCGCCTGTATTACGGTACATTAACGCATTAATCTACATCTGCGACGCACGAATTGAATTAGGGGTATTACTATCTGTCCGACAACAAAAAAGAAAAACTTGCCACCGCCAGACACACTTATCGACCCTCGCGCGCCGCGCCGCGCCGGTCCCTCCCTCTCCGCCCATTATTTCTGATTATGTTATCGGGGAAAAGTGTATGCTTATCTGATTCACAATGCGCGACGTATACGTTACAACGATTGAAATTAGATTGCCGCGTGTCTGCCGTCGCCGATGGCGATGCATAATTCATCGATTGCGGGACCTGTTGGTTTGCTTGTGGACGAGGAAATTAAAAATTCAACCGAGTTGTTTGCGTGTGGACACACGCAACTCCGTTAAAAACGGGGGAAACAAAAAACGTGCTGCTCGCAGAGTCGCCGGATCAGGGGAAGCGATCAGTCACGTGACGTTGTGACGCGTGCACGACGGTGGAGGGGGAGGCGTCACGTGACTGGACGGTGGAAGGGGAAGCGTCACGTGACTGGACGGTGGAAAGGGAGGCGTCACGTGACTCATCGTGGCGGAAACGTGGGGGAATAGCGTCGTAGAGTAGTAGTCTCAACCTTTTATAATTAACGTCTTATAATTAACATAAAAATTTCTTTTTGTAGAATTACTCGCTGCAACGTTAATTTAGGTATGTAAATTATCTCTGAAGAGATGAATCCACTGTGTGATTTTTTTTCGAGTAAAAGTAATCAAAATTGAAGTATGTTTTAGGGGTAGTTCTGTTTTTCCAGACGATTTTTGCAATATTTAGGAATTTTTTCAGTGGAACTATCGAACCTCTTCATTCGAGATTTTCCACACGTATTTGTGGGTAGTTGAAATACGTGTGTGATTTTTTTCAAGTGAAAATAATGAAAATTGAGTGAGCTATATATTTTTATCTTGAAGTATGTTTTCAGGGGTGGTTCTAGTTTGCGAGGACGATTTGTCAATTTTTAGGAATTTATTTCGATGGACTCTTTGGAGTTGGAAATTATTACAGCAAGAAGTACATTTTCATTCATTTTTTTTAATTGGATTTGGAAATTTTTCATTCTATACGGAAATCTGCAGATGAATCGTAATTGCCAGATAATTATTCTATGCAGTGCTTCTACATCATATAGGTTGGAAATAAACCCAAAGAAAACGAGTTAAAAAAATATCAAATTTCAATTTCGATGCAGCGCCTGCTGTTCAATCGATTCCAAATGTTGCACAAATTACTTTTTCCGCCCGGAGCATACTTCTAGCGGGTGTCCAAATATAAGCTGTGTATATTTATGTCGAAATATTATATAAAAATATACAACACACGTAATTTTTATTATTTTCACTTGAAAAAAATCGCAGGTGTACTTCAAATACCCTAAAAAACTTTCGCAAAATTCCAATGCAGAAAGCTCGCTAGTTCCACCGAAAAAAATTCCTAAATATTGTAAAAATGTCCTGGAGAATCAGAACTACCCCTGAAAACATACTCCAAGATAAAAACATATAACTCGCGTAATTTTCAATATTGGTACTTGAAAAAAATCACAGGTGTACTTCAAGTACCCACAAATACGTTCGCAAAATCCCAATGCAGAAAGCTCGCTAGTTCCACCGAAAAAAATTCCTAAATATTGTAAAAATGTCCTGGAGAATCAGAACTACCCCTGAAAACATACTCCAAGATAAAAACATATAACTCGCGTAATTTTCAATATTGTTACTTGAAAAAAATCACAGGTGTACTTCAAGTACCCACAAATACGTTCGCAAAATCCCAATGCAGAAAGCTCACTAGTTCCACCGGAAAAAATTCCCAAATATAGGAGACTGCGGCGAGCCGGAGTTGATCGTGTGAAATTTTCAGGGTTTCGCCGGAAATGGAATAGGAAAAGCCACTATCCGGCAAAATAAAGCCGCGCGAAAGAAGAACAGACTCCGAGCGCGGGCGTGAACGACTCGGTTTAAATATTCAGCGTCGGCGTCGAGGGCCGAGACGATCCGCGAATATTCACGGGTGGAGTGTTCACTATCGAAATCCAATTTTCAGCTAAAAAACTTCGCCCGGTTCACGGTTGTTGCATGACGTTGCGGGACGGCCGATTGGCGAATTGTTGGCTCCAATTAGAACCGACACGATTGAAACTGGCTAACAATAGCGCAACTCCGCGCCGTAAACATGGCTGCGGTGGGAGGGATGGAGGGAGGGGGGGCATGGGAAATAATAGTTTAAAAACGAGAATTTTTTTCTCGCGACACGATGCTGCAATATCATTGGCAGAGCCCGAGCCCCCGAGGAAAACAAAATAATGCAACGGCTGTTAAAAAGGCGATGGCGATTCGAATCCAAAGGGCACAGAGGGAAACGCGCGATAATGAGACCTGGGATGGTAGCATGATCGCGAAACCTACAGGGGGAGGAAAATATGAAATTGCTTGCCGCAGTGGTCGCAAAAAAACTCAACAATCATTCGGTTATTTATTAATTTTCTTTTTTACAAATTGATGCAACGCTGAATTCGGAAAATCGGAATATTCAAGGCCAGACTACCCCCACTCCTACAAAATTCCCGTGAAGGGTGGGGAACAGTTTCGTGACCTTGAACTTTTTTAGCATGTTTTCACAATTATAAAATTCTTGGGAGACTAAAAAATCTTTTTCCCCCATTTATTTTAAGGTGATCTTCTCAGGTGTGTTTTTACAGTAACAACAATATTTTCATTTTCATTCAGCAAAATTCCAACTCGAATGGTTCGTGGATCCAGTGAAATACATTCCTAAAAATTGAAGGAAAAAACTGCCTCGCCGTAACCAGACCCTAAAAACATACTTCAAGATAAAAATATATAACTCGAACAATTTTTATTATTTTCACTTTAAAAAATATCACACGTGTACTTCAACTACCCATAAATATCTGTGCAAAATCCCAACGGAGAAAGTTCGCTGGTTCTTCTGCCCTTTCTTGACCTTGAACCGTCTTTTCATAATTAGAAAATTTACTTAAAAAATTCTAGGGTGTTTAAAAAATTTTTTTTCATCTTCTCAAGTGCAATACCCCCTTTACACTGACGTATCAAAAATCGACCAACGATTTTTTATAGCGATGACTAGACAGCGGATTTTATGCATTTGTGACAAAAATTAGTAGGTGCAATTGAAAACGGTAACAATATTATAAAAATTTAGAGATACTGTTGTATTATTCTCAACCTATTAAACGTATTAAGAAAGGAAATAAATGTTTAGTTCACTTTAATTTGTTATAATTCACATGAAAAATTTTTATTTTGCATAAGATCCGCTGTCTAGCGATGACAATATTTTCAGAGTGATGACCTCGAGAGGCTTTCGAGTTGTGCGATTTGTTGTAAAATGGATTTTTAGCGATATGTGGCGGAGTGCACGAACGAAAGTTTCGCGTTTCCCGCGATTAATCAGCGGCGTGTTGCAAACTGGCAATTATCGTCAGCTAAAATAAATTCCGATACGCCTAACTAGTTTACCGAAGTGGATCCTGAAGGGCTGGAGCATGGGAAAACACCGTAGCAAGGAAAACACACCGGCAACCCCACCGACAACGTATTATTAATAGTGAGTGGGCTCTATGTGGCTTACAAGTGCACACGTACATTGCAAAAACATCGATTGGACGAAAATAAAATTGTACACCGCCCTCGAATTCTTTACGAAATAACTTTGTCAGCCCACAAATTAAAGAACCATGGGTTCATTGTGACCAGGATTATCAACATTCTGGAAATTCTAAGTTTGCCTTGTTTCTAATTAGCATATTTTAATGATAAGTGCAAAAATATTATAAAATAGAAATTAATATGTCAAAATCTCGATTTCCAAACTTGAATTAATGAAAAAATTTCAGAACACACTGTGTTTTTTAAAAATTACTGTGTAAAATTATTTAAATCGATATAATTATTATTTTTCATAAAACTAATTAAAAATTTCAGAACACACTGTGTTTTTTAAAAATTACTGTTTAAAATTATTTAAATCAATATAATTATTATTTTTCATAAAATTGATTAAAAATTTCAGAACACACTGTATTTCTTAAAAATTACTGTTTACAATTATTTAAATCGATATAATTATTATTTTTCATAAAATTAATTAAAAATTTCGAAACAGATAAACACACAGTATAATAATTTACAAGTGACTTTGTCAATATTCGTAAACATTTGTAAACATTCTGAAAATTCTAATTTCTAGTTAATTATTCGTAAAATATATAAATTAAAAATTACTGTGTAAAATTATTTAAATTATCTTATTAATTCTCATAAAAATAATCAAAAATTTCGAAACAAAAATTAGTATTTACAAAGAAAATTGTACTCACAATTTTTGAAAATTTTCTGCATTCCATAGAATCCTGCAGACGTGTACCACAAGCAACAACAACAGATCTCGATAATTCGAGTGCAAGGGAGATCCGGCAGCTCCCAAATGAAATAACATCAATTATACGATAATTAACACATAGCGGATACAATATGTTAATGCCCCCTCCGGAACAGAAGGCAAACAAATCTGGAACGCAGTAACGTGGATTCCGCATTCACGGCGAGCTTTCAAATTGAATCACCGTAAATATATTTCGGGTGCGTCTCCACACCGGTGTTCGCGAAGTTCTCCGAGTAGAAATCGGTATACAGTGTTTTATCGATAAATGTCCTAAGTGTTGGCCTATAATTGTCCCAAAACTACCCCCACTACAGCGGGGTATTCGAGGTCCTCGGGCTTCGTTGTCCTTTTCTATGTTCAGCAGAAGTCAATGAATAGTATATTTGGCGGATAATTGTCCCTAGCCGGACCCGTGCTTCGGACAATTATCGATAAAACACTGTAGCTACGCGGGTGCCGCCTCGAATGTCTTCAACCGAACTTTCTGAAGCTTGCGGACGCGATATTTTTCTGAGCTAGCTCACAGGCCATACAAGATGTCCCAAAACACCTTCAACTCCCGGAAATTGGCGACAAAATCAAAGAACTTTCGATAGAAATGAGATAGAGCGATGAAATTTTTTTTAAATTGTAGCTGAAACTTTGTAGAATATGTGAAGAATAGGGAGATTATGGTACGAACATTTTTTAACCTTGGTAAAATTCGTTAAACCTGTACAATTTCAAGAAAATTGTGGTTTTTCAATACCACGCGCGGAAAAAATTTTTTTAATACATGCTATACATCATTTCCCGTAGATTTTTTAACGCTGATTTCAAATCTGGTTTCAAAATTTGTCTACGACATCAGTATTTTGCAAAAAATCTATTTTTGTGACAAAAAACTAATGAAATCTTTTGATTTCGTGTCATAAAAATAGATTTTTTGCAAAATCCTGATGTCGCAGATAAATTTTGAATTGTTCGCGAATAGTTCTCGCGAATTACTTCGCTAATTCACGAACCCGCGACGACGTTCTCGTAGTCTCCCGGTGTAATCTTTTTTCATAAAAAAAGAAATAAATAAAATCTCATACCTGCAGAAATTTATTATATAATATAGTTCCAGTTTGTTACATACTGGGCTTCGCGGTACGATGAAGTCGTAAATTAA
The DNA here is from genome assembly GCA_028454225.1 of Lasioglossum leucozonium. NCBI lineage: Eukaryota > Metazoa > Arthropoda > Insecta > Hymenoptera > Halictidae > Lasioglossum > Lasioglossum leucozonium. The sequence continues at coordinate 2,569,024 of CM052213.1, forward strand.
CTCCGGAAAGTCCGTGAGAGTTTATTTTTCGAGCACCCCCCACCCCTCAGCTTCGAGAGATTAAAAATCGATTAACCCTCTGGAGCTGGATTTTTTTTTCAAAATTGTTTCGATCGGAATTTTTTTTTCCGTTGAACCACGAAAGATATTGTTTCAGGATTTTTTTGTTTGAAGATTCGACTAGATTTTTGCGTGAATTTTTTTTTTTAATTACTCATTAAAATGTAATTATTATTTTTCATAAAATTAATTAAGCATTTCGAAACAGAACAAACGCACTGCATAATAATTTACAAATAACTTTGTTCACCGACAAATTAAAAAACCATAAACATTCTGCAAATTCTAATTCCTGGTTAATTATTCTTCAAACATATAAGATAAAAGTTACTGTTTAAAATTATTTAAATTTACTTATTAATTCTCATAAAAATAATAAAAAATTTCGAAACAGAACAAACGCACTGTATAATAATTTAGAAATAACTTTGTTCACCGACAAATTAAAAAACCGTAAAGATTCTGTAAATTCTAATTCCTGGTTAATTATTCTTCAAACATATAAGATAAAAGTTACTGTTTAAAATTATTTAAATTTACTTATTAATTCTCATAAAAATAATAAAAAATTTCGAATTCAAAATATATCGTCTCGCGGCGAATTGTTGTCTCGTAAACCCGTCGATCCGCCCATCGGATCACGGAGAATTCGACGCTGCGACAGCAGGCCAGATTTTACGAGCGCACCGTATAAGTGTCGCGCGACAGCCCCGATGAAAGATTCCGCCGGTTCCGAATCTATAAATTTGGATTACGTCGAAGGTTTCGCTGCAGTTCTATGCAGCGTCGTCGCACGCATACGTATCGGCTCGAGGTATTAATAACATTAAGTTTATGCGAATATAATAGCAACAAACGCAAACATTTTTTAAAAATAGTACAGCAACATGGCTAGACTGCTTTTAAAGCTTGCAGCCTCTACTTTTGCACTGCGTGTTTCAGTTTTGACCAAAATATTTTTACATTGTGTGTGGGAGGGATTTTTGAATGAAGACGCTCTCAAAAATTTTTGATATTGAACCGCCTGTAGAAGTTTTGGAAAATTTTTCTCGGGAACAAATCCACCACAGATTTGAAGATCGAATCCTCCCCTTCATAACGAGCCCAAGAAAGTTGATCTACGATTTTTTCGAACCGACTTATTTAACTTTGAATGACCCGTGGTTGAGTACAATTCAATTAAGTGGGATCTTAGGGAAATGGCATATTGAACCGCCTGTAGAAATTTTGGAAAATTTTTCTCGGGAACAAATCCACCACAGATTTGAAGATCGAAGCCTCCCCTTCATAACGAGCCCAAGAAAGTTGATCTACGATCTTTTCGAACCGACTTATTCAACTTTGAATAACCTATGGTGCAGTACACTAGAATTAAGTGTAGTAAAAATTTTTTATAAATATTTATAAATCTGTAGAAATTTTGGAAAATTTTTCTCGGGAACAAATCCACCACAGATTTGAAGACCGAAGCCTCCCCTTCGCAACGAGCCCAAGAAACTTGATCTACGATCTTTTCGAACCGACTTATTCAACTTTACCTGGACGATGTACATCTAAATATTATATAAAATGATGTAAAATAAAACATTGTTCCAACAAAACAATTGTAGACAATGAAAGTCGAGCAACAATGTCCGGCGACTTTTCACCGGGAGATTTAAACAGTGCATCGAGCGATCTGCGAGATGGGGGTGGCAGATAGGGGTGGCTGATTATGCGGATGGCCTGAGTAGACCGCTGGGTGTCATTCCCTAAGTACGATATCGACTCCACTCGTTAACATTCGCTCACCGAGTACGCGTAGATTCGGCTGAACAGATATGAAAAGCAACGAGGATACCTTCCAAAAGAGTCCGCAGCAAAGAGGGTCCACTTCCGACCGATGATTCAAAGCCGGAGAACTCGATACCAGGCGGAATCCCAGCGGAACGTTCGCTAAATTCTTCGATCTGGATCAGCCAAACGTCCTGTGATCGAAGTGTCCCCGATGCTTACCTGAGGGTGCAATCCACGAGGGTAGCCTGAACAGAGGAGGCTACCCATCGGAAGAGGGACATACACCGGTGGGAGCAGAATAAACTCTCGAAGGGAGGGCGGGTGAAGAAGAGAGAGAGCGAAGATCCGACGATAGAACGGGACAAACCTCTCGAGCGGTCCGCACGTGTAATAAAGAGAACGGCAAAACCGAACGGTAGACAAAGAACCACACGGTCCTGGATGAGACCCGGCGAGAGAGAAAGAATGATGATCCACTGTCAGGAGAGACGGTCGTGGGAGCGAGCGAGAGGGCGACGTGGCGGGTCTGGCAGGAGGGTTTGCCTAGCGGCTGAGAGAGAGCGAGAAAGAGAGACAGAGAGAAAGGAGGGAGCACGGAGAGAGGTGGAGGTTCCGAATGGTTCAGTTGTAGCGGTACCGCGGCTCAGGTCGCACGTGTGTCTCCGGTTTTGTCGCGTGGCTCGCGTGTCTCGATCATTCGCGCGCGGCGATCAACGTACCGCGCGACCAGCGCTACGCGAGATCCCTCGTACCGATCCCCTCCCCTCCCGCAACGCCCCGCCGGTGCCGCTCGCCGCACCATACTACTACTACTGGCCGCCGGCTGACCGAAACGCGCGCTCTTCCACTCGCGCGTCGTTCCGCTTTGCCGTCGCGTCGCGTCCGGTACCACAGCTTCGGTGAAAAAAAAAGGGATGCGCGTTTCTCGAGCGGTGGCCTAAGTTCTCGCCTGCGAGAGACGTCGGGTGTCTCTGAAAGTGGCTGGAAGTAAGCATGGTTTCCCAGGATTGCGAGCGGGAAGAGGTACCCCATGGTGGACCAGAAGTGAACAGAGAAGGTGACGCAGTGAAGAGCCTAAGCCTGGTACTCTAAGCTCTGTACCCTAACATTCAGCAAATAACTGTGGGAGTAGCTGTCATCGTTCCTCAAGATCGTGAGCGAGGAGAGGCACCTGGTGTGGTCTAAAAGGGAACAGAGAAGGTGACAGTGGCGTAGTGAAGAGCCTAAGCCGGGTACTCTAAGCTCCATACCCTAAAACTCATCGGCTCTGGGGGTAGCTAGATCTGGTCAGCCTGGCCTGTGACCGGTCACTGTTTCTCAAGATCGCGACCAAGAAGAGGTACCTGGGACGATCCAAAAGTAAACAGTGAAGGACTCGGTACCGCTAAATCCAGCACGCCCGTAGACCTCAGAAGGTAGTTAGATCTGTGACCGGTCCTTGTTCCTCAAGATTCTGAGCGACAAGAGGTACCTGGTATGGTCTACAAGTGAATAGTGAAGGTGACAGTGTCATAGCGAAGAGCCTAAGCCTGGTACTCTAGGCTCCATACCCTAAAACTCATCAAATCGCTCTGGGGGTAGCTGGATCTGGTCAAGCGAGGGGAGCAAACTTTGGTGTGATTGCGAGCGAGGCCAGGGAACGTCTAAGAACGAAGGTGGCATAGTGAAGGACCTAAGCCTCTAGCCTTTATACCCCTGTGATCATCATTAGCGCTGCTGCGGAGGTAGCTAACTTTCCAATAGGCTAGTTCCTCGTGAGTGTTAATAAGTAGGGGTACCTAAAGACTGAACAGAATCCTGAAAAATTGTCCTCTCTGGGTCCTATACCCTAAGCATCATCAGACTGGAGGTAGCTAAATCTTCTAGGTGCTGCAAAGGAAGCTAGCTTCCGCATAGTGTGATCGATCAACAGCTAGCTTCTTGCAATCGTCAACAAGAAGAGGAGGCCGAAGAGGAGCCTAGAATCCTGTAAGAGCGTCTCTTTCGAGTCCTACACGCCAGACGCCGCGCTCTGAGATTGCCTGGATCCCTCTAGATCAGGGAAAGGAGCTATCTCCCTGCAAATGTGATCAATCTACGACCAGTTTCCGAGGATTGTCAACATGTCCAGGTGGCTAGAGTCCCGGAAGAGCGGTCTGGCCAGGTCCTAAAAATCTAATATTCCTGTACATTGATCAATCCGCTTCTCGCGAAGCATCCGAGCGGAGGAGGCAGCTCCGGTGACCATCCAAGAGTGCCTAGAATCCAGTAAAAGGTGACGGTGTCACAGTAGGGTAGTTTCGATCGGAACGCAAATAGCGGCACCGAGGAGGAAGTACGACGATCCGGCGGCGCGATATTAATAAACGCCGATGCAACGACGGTGCCGGGTTCCTCCGAGGAACATCAGCCGACCGTTTACGTTCCTCTGTATCAATAGCGAGGATCGTGTAACCGATCCGGCCGACCGTGCGCGCACCAACCCCGATGATCGACGGGTATCGAGGGAAGATCGATCGAAGTCGGACGATAACGCGGTGCGCGTGCCGGCTCCAAGACAGAGTGCCGGCGCGCCGGTTGCACGAGCGGGCAAACTGAATTTAACGTTATGGTAACGTGAATCGATCCGCGGACGCGTACATACAACTACCCGCCGCCACTGTGCACCCCGTCGCTTGACGTGACCGTGCACCTATGCAACCGGCATACTCGCCAGAGAGGGGGGAGAAAGGTAATTGAACTATCGCCGGATAATCTGCCGGCGAAGTAACGCGGGGCTGCGCGGAGGTAGCCCGCGAGAATCAGTCCTCGATCTTCCGCAAGGTTCTTTGGATCACAGGCAAATTGTTGGGGATCAAATGTTCGGTTATACGAGCCTCGGGTCGGGTCCCGAAAATTCGAGATACCCAGGTAGTCGATGTCGAAACCGGATCGGAAATCTATCGCATTTGGGTACCCAGATAATGGAAATTTTCGGGCTCCTGAACCGTCCCCATTTCGGGTAGGGTCGGGACCCGAAATTTCGTGACATTCGGATACCCAAAGGATAAAAATTTTTCGTCCTCGAGCCCGAACCCGAATATCCGCCTAGCAATTATCCCCTGAACCCGCAGGCGAAGTTTTTGCGCTGATCCGAAGGGACGCTTCAAAGACAGCCGGGCGTGGAAAAAGCGAACGCGTGTCAACGATGTAGTTTGACGCCACAAACGTCCCCTCCGAGCAGGTGTTAACTTGTCGACGGCGGTACGGGAGTCGATCAATCGGCGCGCAAAGTCGCCCGCGTGAGAACAGGTCCTCTTGCTGAATTCTCTTTCGCTTACGGGGAAAATTGTCGTAGAAATTCGGATCGGGACACGTCATCGGGAAATCTCGAAGTTTCTCGAAGGCGACAGAGCTGCCGAAGGTATTCCGCTCGCGGTGCGTGGTGTTTGCAGGTAGTTTCGCGGGGCTACGTGACAGGGAAGACGTGGGGCTCGCGAGCGGGTAGAGGATCGTTAGAGGTTAGAGCTGATCGGGAGGTAGGCGGAAGCATTTTTCAAAGAAGCCTCTGAGAGGTTGTCTTAAGGAACTGTGTTCGGTGTTCGTGGGTAGAGGTTTCTCGGTAAAGGTGATTAAACGCGGAATCCGTGCCGAGTGGCGGGTCTTGAACTGTTGGGTATCTTGTGGATCAATAATCTAGAGATGAATGGACTTCTGGGATATATGGCAGGCATAGAGATCGATAGACATAGGGGTCGATGGACATAAGAATCAATAGACATAGGGATCGATGGGCATAGGGATTGATAGACATAGAGATCGATAGACATAGGTGTCGATGGACATAGGGATCAATAGACATAGGGATCAATGGACATAAGGATCAATAGATATAGGGATTGATAGACATAGGGACTGATGGAGATAGCGATCGTCCACCATGGTCGATTTTAGAGGATAATTAATTCGAGGTATCGTTAGCTAGAGACAGCTAGCTAAAAAGTGGTAAGTAAAAAGAGGTGAGTAAGGACTGTCGCGAGAGTGTCTCTCGCTTTGCATTCGGTGCGACGCTGATTGGATTACAGATCGACCCAGTCGGTGAGCAAAGCTTCTCGGAGCTATTTGGAAAGAGTTGTAGCTAGCTGGCGGAGCAAAAGAGTCGGCTAGATCATTAACTGGATCATTGACTCTGGGTCGTTGGCTCCAGGTGCATAGAGGTGGCATTCTTATCCTGAACTTCTAACTAGCAGTTTCTAATTGTCCAGACCCATTAACAACAATCAGCAAGTCCAGAAGCAATTCCCCCAAGATAAACAACAAGTTCCCCCGCCGGAGGAACACTTGTCCGAACTCCTGTGAAGCTTGAAACGCGAAGTTAGTTTCCCCGATCGAATCTTCGTCATCAGAATGTACCCGTCCATTCGGGAAACAACAATAGCACCTATCGACGGCGTGGAAGCTGCTTCGGACAGGAAGTTCAAAGGGTCAGGCTCTAATTCCTGTAAACACGGTTGTCAGGCTAGGTCTTTTCGGACAGGTCCGACGAATCAACGAGAGTGTACACACCTTGAGTCTAGTAGATCAGTACGCTACCTCGAGTATAGTCGTTGCGATCGTGTCGCCGTTGAAATCCGTGGGATCCGGCATTGTCCACGGAGAGAGCTAATCCTGTTGCAGAGGAAAGCTTGAGATGTTGTAATTCGGTCAGCTGAATGAAAGATACGGGCGCAATTACGATCAAGATTACGTTACAGACCGAGAGATTAACGTTTATCCGACCATTCTGTTGTTGATCCTTTGCTGCCGCGTATCGTCTAGCTTGGCAGCACCGGTTAAAGGGTCTGAGATTACGCTAGAACACTTCGCTTGAAGGTTTGAAGCAGCTCGCTTTGCTAGGATGTGAAATTACAGGGTGGTCGATTCAATTGTGGAGGCGAGATTTTGTACATTTGCCTGGGAGTTAGGGTACTGGGACAGGCGATTGAGGTCTCGACGTACGGTGAAAGAGTTCGCTAGGTGACTTGTTGGAGGACAGGGAATTGACTAGAAGCTCGAGGACTTATGGGGCTTGGACTGGTAGGGTCTTGAGAAGCTGGAGGGCTAGCTAGAATGCTGAGGATCCACTAAGAAGCTGGACATCTTACTGAAAGCTAGAGGACTCGCTGAAATCATTAGTTCCTGCTACAAGCTAGAGAATTCGCTAAAATCCTGAGAAGTTGAAAGAAACTAGAGGACTTGTTGGAAGATAGACGACTTTCTAGAAGTTAGAGGGCCTTGTAGAAGCTTCTAGACCTTCTAGAAGCTAGGGGGCCTTGTAGAAGCTGGGGGACCTTCTAGAAGCTAGAGGGCCTTGTAGAAGCTGGAGGACTCGTCAGAAGCTAGAGGACTTGATAGAAGCTAGAGGGTCTTCTAGAAGCTGGAGGGTCTTCTAGAAGCTAGTTCTCTAGCTAAATCCGGAGGACTTTCCAGAAGCTAGAGGACTCGTGGGGATCTAGAATCCTCGCTAGAAGCTAGACCCCACTAGATGGGGTGCCAGCTTGGTGGCAAACGGGAAGCGCCAGTTTGAGAACATCGGGACTCGCGTGCTGGATCAAGCGACAGTGAGAGTCTCACTCGCTAGAATCTTGAGAACATTCGAAGGGACTTGGGGACTTTCTGCCGTCGCGAGTGAGTTTTGCCGAAGGAAGAGCGAAGAACAGCGGGGAAGAGGATGTCTGCCGGGTGGCGGACGAAGAGGATCAGCTTGAGGATTCCGGCCTGGATCAGCGGCTAGTGCGGGTGGTGTCGAGAGCAGGCCCCGAAGTGCGCGGCTAGTTCCGTAGAATGCGATGTTTCCCGGGATCGGAAGAGCCCGGCCGGGTTTCGGGGATCTTTGCGTGGCTAAGTAGACGGGCTGGCGCGGGAATGGTGCGGAAGTAGGCGTCCTTTCTTTCCGGCTTTCTCTGGCGGAGGAGCCCGCCCGCGGTACAAGTGGCTCAGAAGAGAACGATGATGTCTAGACAAAGCAAAGACCCCGTGCAGAAGTGCCACTCGGACCCAGGCGCTGTGAGTGCCGCCGGCACTCCTTGCAGCCCTGGTAAGCGAATTTCACGGAGACTTGTGCCAGGCGTTCCGAGCTCCTCCAACACACGCAAGTGTGTTCTCACCTTGGACGGCTATAGCTACGTGATCGGTGAGTAGAGACGGGATCCCAGCGATAAGGGTTCAACTGCTATCGGACAACCCCGGGCTGGGACAGGTGGGCGGGACAGGCGAGGGGGACAGGTGAGGCAAGGGGCCGGGGAGTCGAGGGAGTTCTTATCTCGCGTTCTCGATATGGCGCGTGCGAAGTATTATCGGCGTCATAGTGCGCGGCCACCGTGGACACCCCGCCTCCAGGTCCTCTATTGCTGATCTTCTCAAATTCCCCGGCTGATTGGACTGGGGTTACTCGCTGCTACTAGATTCTCACGATCGCTTTCACGATCATTCTCCAGACTCATTTTACGAGATTTTTCTTGGCCCTGTGCGTAATTTGTATCTGTTCAACCGCAATGCTCTTCGCAAATGCAATGGTAGCTAAAATGCTAAGTAACACATCGTGATTTGTGTGAAATTCGTTAAATACTGCTAGATCGCGGATCTTTATGCAAAATAATAATTGTCTTCGTGAATTACTAGACGCAGGAACCATATGGAAATTTCTTTCCATCTTTAAAAAGTTTAATCACCTGAAAATGACATATATGGACGTTCTTGAATCATCTCAATGCTTTTACTGTTTTAAATTAGGGAGGTCACCTAACTTTTGCGCCTCAAATATCTTTGTTGCTTTCGAAGATAGATTAAATGTATTGAGGAGAAAGTTGAAAAAAAAATTGTATTGTTATGTCATTATTTTTAAATGGAACCTTAATTATAAAAATTCTTTCATTATTAACCATTATTAAATGGTGGTTCCATTTTAAACAAATGAAGGTGACCTTGATAACTTTCCCTCAATTTATTATATCTTTGAAAACAACAAAGATATTTGATGTGCAAACGTTAGGTGTCCCACCCTGTGTAATATTTTACACACTATGGACACTGTCATGTGGAACATTTGCAAGCTGTTGTATTAATAATAATGGGTTGTAATATAAATACCTTTGGCGATCGTCGGTATCTTGTTTCCTTCGTTCGCGAACAAGGTATAGGATTGCAACGATCAATTATAAAATCGTCGACTATGGGCAGCTCCTGTTGTATGTGTTTAATCAGAGCTGTGTTTCGAATGTACATAACATTTTCAAATTCATTAAATAAAATTAAATGAAAAATCCGGAACAACGGCTATGATATTCGATGGGCGGCTCGATCATTAGTACACTGTCTCCATACGTTGCCGGTAACGTTGTCTTTCCGATTATAAAACGTCCGTGTGTATCTTTTATGCCCCCACAAAAATGATATTCGCATTGTTGAAACGAGGTCGGCATCAAAGTGTCGCAGTAACATTCCGAAGTGTATTTTTATGGGGCGCCTATGCCGCTATGTCCATTCGTCGCACCGGGAAAAATTAATTTTACAACGTGATAAACGATCGTTCCGTAACTTGCACGAAAAATTCAATACTCGTCGAGATAATAATGTTTTACGGTTGGATGTCGTTCCAAAATTTGCGACGCGATACCAAAAAATGACACCAAAAAACGACACCAAAACGTGTAAGAGATACGGGGACAGAGATCTAGAAATCTGGAGATCTAGAGATCTAGGGCTCTAGGGATCTCGGGATCTAGAGATCTCAGGATCTAAGGATCTAGAAATCTAAGGATCTACAGATTTAGGGATCGAGGAATTTAGGGATCTAGAGATCGAGGGATCGAGGGATCCAGGGGTCGAGGGATCTAGAGATCGAGGGGTCTAGAGATCTAGGAATCTAAGGATCTAGAGATCAAGGGTTCGAGGGATTTAGGGATCCAGAGATCGAGGGATCGAGGGGTCCAGAAATCTCGGGATCTAGAGATCTAGGAATCTAAGGATCTAGAGATCAAGGGTTCGAGGGATTTAGGGATCTAGAGACCGAGGGATCGAGGGATCCAGAGATCGAGGGATCTAAAGATCTAGGAATCTAAGGATCTAGAGATCAAGGGTTCGAGGGATTTAGGGATCTAGAGATCGAGGGTTCTCGGGATCTAGGGATATAAGTATCTCCTGATCTAGAGATCTAGGTATCTCCTGATCTAGAGATCTAGGGATCTAGGAATCCAGAGATCTAGGGATCTCATGATTCTGAATCTTCTCATGAATCTTAGGATCTAGATATCTAGGGATCTAGGAATCTAGAGATGTGGCGATGTAGGGATCTCGGGATCTAGATATCTAGGGATCTAGGAATCTAGGAATCTAGAGATCAAGGGTTCGAGGGATTTAGGGATCCAGAGATCGAGGGATCGAGGGGTCCAGAAATCTCGGGATCTAGAGATCTAGGAATCTAAGGATCTAGAGATCAAGGGTTCGAGGGATTTAGGGATCTAGAGACCGAGGGATCGAGGGATCCAGAGATCGAGGGATCTAAAGATCTAGGAATCTAAGGATCTAGAGATCAAGGGTTCGAGGGATTTAGGGATCTAGAGATCGAGGGTTCTCGGGATCTAGGGATATAAGTATCTCCTGATCTAGAGATCTAGGTATCTCCTGATCTAGAGATCTAGGGATCTAGGAATCCAGAGATCTAGGGATCTCATGATTCTGAATCTTCTCATGAATCTTAGGATCTAGATATCTAGGGATCTAGGAATCTAGAGATGTGGCGATGTAGGGATCTCGGGATCTAGATATCTAGGGATCTAGGAATCTAGGAATCTAGAGATTTATGGATCTAGGGGTGTAGTGATTGAGAGAGAGAGAGATTTGTTCGACACAGGACAATAACTTTTATGTAAAAAGTGCTGTTTGCCAAAATCATGTAAGTAATTGCATTGTGTACAGCAGAATTGCACGAAAGAAAAATTGAAACATTGCCAGAGCCAGCTGAAAAACGATCATGAAAAGTTCAGATAATCGTCGATTCGAAGAATTCCCCTCCTTCGCATAAAACAATCAATCGTAGTAGAGCGGAAGAGGGGGTGGGGGGTAGTTTTGCACACATCAACAAAACAAATGCGGAATAAAATATTTATGTATGAATCTCCGGGCTACGATGAGATACGGTCGGAATTTTGATTAAGCTTTCGAACACGAGTGGCCAATTTTTCTGCCCGCCGTCGACCTATAATGTCGCTTATCTGTTCGTAATAAATGCTGATCAACCTACGGTATTATCTGTTCACCCATCGACCTGCCTATTTTTAGACGGAATAATTCATATTTAATTACCGGTTGAATAGAAATAATGCCTGTTCCCGATACTTGAAAATATCGCTCCCACCGAATATTTATTTACAAATCGTACGAACGATCTCAATTTGTACGACCAATCGATCACTAACAGCTTTAGTGCCTCGTGCGATCTGCAACGTTCGTTAAAGCAGAACTAAATTGAAAATTGCATTGTTTAATAATACACAAAAATATCCTCGATTCCCGAGGTAATTTCAAGCAACTTTCTCCTTTGTGAAAATTTTCTCCGTGCCTTGGTTACCGAGTTATTAGCGAAAAACGCGGACCAATCGGAACGCAGGTCGCGCTAAGCGGAGCGCTGGCATTGGCCGAGCCGCAACCCGTCCGTAGTAGGAGCGCCGTGATTGGCCCGCGTTTTTCGCGAATAACTCGACAACCAAGCGGCGGAGAAAATTTTCGCAAAGGAGAAAGTTGCTTCGAATGAACCGAGGAATCGAGGGAGAACATTTTTGGAATAATTTTTCGCACAATTGTGAAATCACTCCGTTTTTAATAATCTTTCCAGCGATAAACACTCGCGCGCCGAATTGAAACTAAATTCGAAAATCCCCTCATTGTCGTCGGCGTCGAAGCTCGCGGGATAATTAAAAGCTTCACGGAAAAACGTCCGAAGTGCGCCCGCGTTATCCCGCGTAATTATCTCTTTCGTTACGGAGCTGAAACGCTGGGACAGCCGGATATCCATAATTATAACAATATCATAAATCGCGCTCGCGCATACGTAGGTACTGTCTCTCGCCTTAATTAATCGGCGCGAAGATGCAGCAGCGGCAGAAAAAAAACACGGTGTATAAGCTTAATTAATCGAGAAACGCCGTGTACAGGTGCGTGGGAACACCTCCCGAACATCCGTCGAAAACATCCGACGTACGCCCGCGCGTTATCAACAAGCCCGTTCGATATCATTAGACATATATCCGGTATTAACGGAACATCGGAAAAAACAGGGATATGGTCGAGCCTCTGTTTGTTGTTCGTTCTAGATTATTTGCCCCAGTTGAAATTAATTCCCATTGTTCTTGCGAATCAATGACGCTTGCGGCACGCCGAATATGTGTTCCGCGAAATTCGTTTTGATTCATTACCGTGGAAGCAGGTATATTAAACAAACTAGTTGTTTAGGAAGTTGTTTAATATCCTCGTTATTAGACCTCGTTTTAGCTCGTGGCGTTTGTTATCCTATTTTCAGCTTATATTATTGCGGCGATTATTTGTTTTTCATTGTCATGATGATTGCCTCTATTTTCATATTGTCATAAAGATTGCTTCAAGAGATTTTTTCATATTCTCACGAAGATGGACTCAAAACATTTTTCCGAATTGCCACAAAAATTGTCTCAAAAAATTTTTTCAGCAATGGAGATTATCTCAAAAAATTTTCAAATTTGCCATAAAGATTGTCTCAGAAGATTTTTTCAAATTGTCATAAAGATTATCTCAAAAGATTTTTTGAACATTGAAGATTATCTCAATAAATTTTTTGAAATCGTTATAAAGATTGTCTCAAAAAATTTTTTGAAATGTCAAAGATTGTCTAAGAAGATTTTTTCAAATTGTCAAAGATTGTCGCAAAAGATTTTTGCAACAATGGAGATTATCTCAAAACATTTTTTTAAATTTGGCATAAAGAAGAAAATCTCAGAACAAATTTTCAAATTGTCATGGAGATTGTCTCAATAAATTTTTGAAATCGTTATAAGGATTGTCTCAAAAAATTTTTTGAAATGTCATAAAGATTGTCTCAAAAAATTTTTTGAAATTGTCATAAAGATTGTGTAAGAAGATTTTTTGAAATTGTCATAAAGATTGTGTAAGAAGATTTTTTCAAATTGTCAAAGATTGTCGCAAAAGATTTTTGCAACAATGGAGATTATCTCAAAACATTTTTTAAAATTTGGCATAAAGAAGAAAATCTCAGAACAAATTTTCAAATTGTCATGGAGATTGTCTCAATAAATTTTTGAAATCGTTATAAAGATTGTCTCAAAAAATTTTTTGAAATGTCATAAAGATTGTCTAAGAAGATTTTTTCAAATTGTCATAAAGATTGTCTAAAAAAATCTTTTCAAATTGTCATAAAGATTGTCTCAAAACATTTTCTCAAAGGCATACAGATTGTCTCCAGAGATGTTTTCAAATTGTCATAGTGATTGTTTAAAAAAAATGATTCAATATTGATGGTTGTCTCAAAAAAATTTTTCACCAATGAAGGGTGTCTCGAAAAATAGTTTCAACAAGAAGGTAGTCTCAAAAAATGTTCGATCCGTTTTCGAAAACCACCATCGTCCGAGAAGTTGTTGCGAGGACACATCCGGTGTGCAAGGCAATTGCGCCGAGTAGATCGACTAGCCAAGAGCAACGCGCTAACAATAAGCAAGCTGCCGAAGAGCCATAGGCCCGTTGGTGGGGGTAATCCGTGTGCGAGGCACTATTGTGATCGCGAGCATACTCGACCGTAGCTTCTCCCCACCAGCATACCTCTCCGCATCGTCAGCGGGCTCCCCACTCTTTTATGGCGTTCGTTCACTTCACGTGGCTCGAAGACAATCCTTCGTTTCGCTCCCACGTCGGCCTGCCTACCCTAACACCCCCTTAGCTTATCATAACTCACGTGGCGCGACAGCTTTTATATCGAGAACGCACACCATAAACATGACACATGTCGAGTGCGATGTGTCTAATGTGACGTGCCCGGCGATTTTTATGTCCGCCTGTTGTCGAAATCCTACTGTTTGGATCAGCAAAGATATACATTCAATCTTCTTGGAAAGTTAGCTGTGGCAAATATGAAAATTACGTCACAGCTACTTAATTCTTAACTATTTATTAGCGAAACTTTCACCAGCACATCTCTCGTATTTTTCCGTTCAAAACGAGCCCGAACACGACACAATTTCGATCATTTTTATCTCACGCTATCGTCGGTTCGGATAATCGAGGCTCCACTATTTCGTGGATTAAACGAGCAAACGCGACTCAAAATGGCTCGTGTTTGGGCTCGTTTTAATCGGGAGAGCGTCGCGGATGTGTCCGTGAAATATTTCACAGGAAACCGTTATGAACAAAAGAAATTTATAAATAAACATTGCGCGAACGTTTCGTTCGCTGAGCACGTTGGGACGCTCTCGCGATAAAAACATTGGGAAAATTGTTAGTATCGAAGCGCGGTGTAAAAGCTTCGATATCGATTCTTTCCAGCATGCTCCCGCGTGTTTCGACCTCGGTGCGTTCTCGATTAAACGCGTCGGTTACGAGGTTCTGCGGAGGAAACCGAGGGAACCGCGGGCAGGTTTGATAGCGACGCAGGTACGTTGTAACGCGTTTAACTCATTTAGAGTTCGTTTACATTGAACTTTGTTCGAAGCAAATCTATTTACGACCCATAGACGTAACGCGGCGCGGCGCGTCGCGCGTAACTCACGGTCCGTCGCTCGACGACGAGCCCGAAGATTGCTCGCGTCGCTCGAGAGAAAAGGAACAGCAGGAAACGGCCGTCCGCGCTGTCGCAGCGACCGAAAATCACCGGCAGGCGAGGTATTCGTTGCTGTTAGTTAAATAATAAATTAATTGTTTATTGCGTCACTTCTTCCACTGTTTCCTTATTACTAGATTTCGTGCAATTTAAAAGGGGGACGAACGTTCAGATATAGTTGAAGAATTTTAACATACTATTATTTTATTATTGAACAAATATTTTCAACATGTTAAACATTTTTTATACTGTCATTTATTACAGTCAAATCTGTACAATCATTCAGTTAGTTTAGTAATGTTGACCACATTAAAACTACATTAAAAAGTATGATTGAATAATTTGTAATTTAAAAAGAAAGTTTTTTTTAATATTTTCAACATGTTAAAAGTTTTTTATACTGTCATTTGTTACAGTGAAACCTCTACAATCATCCAATTCGTTTAGTAATGTTCACCACATTATAAATTATGTTTAAATAATTTGTAATTTACAAAGAAATTTTTTTTTTTAATATTTTCAACATGTTAAACATTTTTTATACTGTCATTTATTACAGTCAAATCTGTACAATCATTCAGTTAGTTTAGTAATGTTGACCACATTACAACCACATTAGAAATTATGTTTAAATAATTTGTAATTTGCAAAGAAATTTTTTTTTTAATATTTTCAACATGTTAAAAGTTTTTTATGCTGTCATTTGTTACAGTGAAACCTCTACAATCACCCAATTCGTTTAGTAATGTTGACCACATTAAAAATTATGTTACAATACATTATTTTTTAGATATTTGCAACGTGTGGAATTAATTATTTTTATACGCTGTCATTTATCACAGTCAAATGTATAGTTCGTTTAGCAATGTCGACCACATCAAAACCACATGAAGAATAATATTTAAAAAATTCATAACTTTCAATTTCCAATTTTGAATTTGTGATACGTTCAAATGCAACAATAAACCACCCTAACGCGACTTACTGTTACGCGGTAGCGTTTAATTAACCAGTGACGGGTGCAGCCGAAGATGTAAACAATTTTGTCGTAACGAATTACCGTTTCCGTTTATACGAAGGGAATCTCGCGTTTAATTGCAAGATTCATTAACGTCTTGTCTTGAAATCGGAGAACGCCCAGCGATGTCTGGTTCATTTTCATTTTTAATCTTGTCCTGCTAATGAAAACTGCTATCTCGGAAACAATCGCTATTCCCTAAATGATTGGGCGTTTGAACCGAAGTGATCATTATCCCGCAGATAATTATACATTTAAAGCGAACTAATTATTTATTCTGAAAACAATTAGGGATTTAAGCCGAATCCAGGTGGATAATTAAACATTCGAACTGAAGTAATTGTTATTCAGCGAGCACCGTCTAACGAGGATAAAAACAGCAGTAAATTATGTTAGAAATTTCCGTGGTACATGTTCCTCATCTCGATCGTGTAATCAAAACGTGACAGTTATTCAAATTACACACACACAAACACACACACGCACGCACATACACGCTGCGGTAGTTTCGAACAATCTTGCTCGATCAAACTCGCCGACAATCATCGGGCCACGGTATTCTTGACGCGCGTCATGCGATTTTCTTCGTTTCATCGAACCCCCCGGATCCGCGGAACTTCGAGAACTAAAGTGTTTACGCCCGTCGAACGTTTTCAGCGTCTGAATTACCGTGACTCGCCGAGCTTGGCAAAACGTCAGCGCGGCCGGGATTACAACGAGAATAAAACCATAATCACGCTACGAACGCTCGAAGGGATCTCGAAATCAAAGAAACCGGAGATTTTTCGCGAGAAAATTTCACCGCCGAGACACAACAGGGTCTCCGGGAAAACGCGTGTCGCCAGTCGACGTAACGCGTTCGCGCGACTTGCTTTTCAGTCACCGCAAAGTAGTTTTTAATGATCGTAGTGCGGTACGAATTCATGCAATTTTTCGAGGCAGGATATGTCTCGTCTTTTGTATCGTTATGTATGAGGCAGAATTTTTTTTCGAAAAATCTAACCGAAGACTCTGAAAGTAGAGGCTTCACGCTTTCAAATGAGCTAAGAAGGATTGTCGTACGATTTTTTTTCACGGAGTTATGACAGTTTGAAGATTGACGATTTTCGTTTTCTTTTCACTCACGACAAATCTCCCCACTCCTGGGCCCGCCCCATTCCTGGCTCCTCCCCATTGTGGACTCCTCCGTTCCTGGCTCCTCCCCATTGTGGACTCCTCCCCCATTCCTGGCTCCTCCCCATTCTGAACTCCTCCCCCGTTCCTGGCTCCTCCCCATTGTGGACTCCTCCTCCGTTCCTGGCTCCTCCCCATTGTGGACTCCTCCCCCATTCCTGGTTCCTCCTCATTGTGGACTCCTCCCCCGTTCCTGGCTCCTCCCCATTGTGGACTCCGCCCCCGTTCCTGGCTCCTCCCCATTGTGGACTCCTGCCCCGTTTCTGGCTCCTCCCCAATCCTGGGTACTCCCAACTACGTGGTCCTCCCCATTCCAAGGTCCTTCCCACCCTTAGCTCCTCCCCCATTCCTAGCTCCTCCCCACTTCTGGGTCCTGCCCACTCCAGGGTCCGCCCATTCCGAGGTCCTTCCCACTCTTGGCTCCTCGCCCACTCTTGGCTCCTCCCCTCTCTTGTATCCTCCCCTATTCCTGGCTCCTCCTCATTCTTTGCTCCTGCCCACTCCATGGTGCTCGTAGATACGCGAGGCAAAGTAGGGTACGTGGGGGAACCGGTACGCTGGTAGTGGCGGAACCGGTGAGCAACGGGTGAACAGCGAGGAAGAAGTTTCCCCGGGCTTGCAGTAAGTTCATCTAAAACCTCTCTAATGAAGCTAATTTGTAACAAAAATGTTCGCTACAATCCTCAACATGTTAAACCAGTTGTAAAAATTGAATTAGTCAAATGTCTGTATTATAATATACACGAGTCTCCATAATGATAACATCGCTGTCATAACCTTAATTAAAAAAAATTTCATGTTTCGCTCCAGTTTTTCGCAAATGAGGCATAAAACGTTTACGTTGCGTAAAGATACAAAGTCCAAGGATCATCATAAACCTTAATGAATCCAATATGCAGCCGAAAAACGTACAAACACATTTCATTAAATCACCGCATCGCGTAAGTTCAACAGAAGACTCTAATGAAGCTTAAACGCACAGAATTTGTAATAATAATAGTCGAATTTGTTAACGTACGAAACCAATTCTAAAAATTCGAGATGGTCACAGAATTTCCAAAAAATCAAAAACTGCAAAATTAACCCATTTGCGAAGGAATAAAATTTTATATTAGGCAACTGAGGTAAACAATAAAAATTGCAACAAAAATATTCAACTACTCTAATTGTTAACATTCGAAAAACCAATTGCAAAAATTCGAGATGGTCCCAGAATTTTCAAAAAATCTCAAAAATTGAACTCTGCAAATAAATAAAATTTTGCATTACGCAATCGTGGTAAACAATTTGCAACAAAAACATTCAACTACTCCAATTGTTAACGTACGAAACCAACTGTAAAAATTCGTGATGGTCCCAGAATTTGCAAAAAATCTCAAAAATTGAACCCTTTGCAAATAAATAAAATTTTATATTAGGAAACTGGGGTAAACAATAAAAATTGCAACAAAAATATTCAACTACTCCAATTGTTAACGTACGAAACCAACTGTAAAAATTCGTGATGGTCCCAGAATTTCCAAAAACTGGACAACTGAGCCATTTACAGAGAAATATAATTACACACGTCTCCAATGCAGGTAAAAAAATTTGCATTTTGCATAAATATCCACGTGCGAAGGGATCAGCGTGAATCACAATTAATCCAATATGGAGTCGAAAAACGTGGGAAGCACGGTTTCATATGTGGCCTGCGTGCGAGATATCGCACGCGAGGACGACCATCGCCATTTCGCAAACTGTCTTCGGCGTAGCCGCGTATTTCCGTTTGCTTCGGGGCAATATTATCTCTTCCTTCGCCGGCGGCGATATTACCCGGAAGAAATCCGGTTAGCGCAGCCTTACAAAAGGATTTTCCCTGCCGCGGCGACAAAACGGAACACCTGCGCAATACCGGCAGAAATTCCATCGAACTTCCGCGGAACATTATCGAAATGTCCGAGGTTAGTTTCGCCCGGCTAGAAATATACAGAGTATTTCGAAGATGCGGGGACCTATTTCCGCGCATCGAATCGATGCCCTAGGAATCGACCGCAGACCGAATACCGCATGCAGTTCGACCCCCATAATACACCAACTTCGCATCCGATAAAGCGAAATTCTGACTACAGGTGGCCACTCTTTCACCGGCCGCTTAAATGCCGGGACGCGATTCGACGGATCGACAGGATTTATTTTTAAATTTTTCTTTATTTTTAAATGGAGGTTTTCGACACTTTTTAATTTATATATTTCTCTAATTTAAACCAAAGATTGATGGAATTGTGACTTTTCGATATTAGAATTTATTTTTTATTGCTTAGCTTCGCTGATTAAATGTTTTATTAATGGTAGAATTCCGAGTTCCGACAAAATGGTGGTTTTCGACATTTTGTAATTTATATATTTCTCTAATTTAAACCACAGATTGATAAAATTGTAATTTTGGACATTAGAATTTGTTTTTTATTGCTTGACTTCGCTGATTAAATGTTTTGTTAATGGTAGAATTCCGAGTTCCGACAAAATGGTGGTTTTCGACATTTTTTAATTCATATATTTCTTTAATTTAAACCAAAGATTGATGGCATTGTGACTTTTCGACATTTGAATTTATTTTTTATTGCTTAGCTTCGCTGATTAAATGTTTTATTAATGGTAGAATTCTGAGTTCCGACAAAATGGAGGTGTTCGACATTTTTTAATTTATATATTTCTTTAATTTAAACCAAAGATTGATGGCATTGTGACTTTTCGACATTAGAATTTATTTTTTATTGCTTGACTTCGCTGATTAAATGTTTTATCAACCGTAGAATTGCGATTATTCAACAAAATGGCGGTTCAACATTTATCAATTTACAATTCACCTAACCTTCATCATAGATTAATAAAATTGTCACTTTATTTTTCATATTCGCCCATTAGAATTTGTTTTCTAGCTCGTCTTCGCTGTTAAAATGTTTTGTATCGACGCTCCACGGCCGCGTGATCCGTCAAAATGGCGGTTCGCAATGGAATAATAATGTCTGGACGTCAGTATAAAAAATCTCGATTTTCGAAAACCATTGAATAATTTAAATCCCCATTTCCCACGTAGCGCAATATTGAATGTACAAATCATTTAATCGCGGACGATGGAAAATTTTGCAACAATAGTTCGCGCCGTCGCGTTGAAAAATTTACCGAACGAAATCATTTATAATTCACTGCGAGGCTCTCCACTAAATCACCCGAAAATCTGCGGATTTACCACCGCGCTTTCGAATTCGGAGAAAAAACAACTGTATTTCGGTGAAGAAATACTGGTTTTTGCATGCGGTAATTCGTTAATTTCGATACGAACGACAAAACGAAATGATTTTCCGTTCGCATTAAGAGAGTTTAAATTTCGATACCGATTGCCTGCTCGACTGTGAGTACACTTTATTCGGTCAGCGCCATTTTGATTGTGCATCCCTGCATTAAACGATTGCAGTTAGTTCGGCGCTTGTTTTTGTTCGATCTACTCCGTAATACCTTTCGGTCTTTCGCACGGATTCACAGACTTAATGGTTCGAAACAATCATGACGTAGCTCCGTGCACAGTGATTTTTAGTTGAGCTGGATTCGACATTTATTCTTGTCGCCGATTGAAAATGAACCTTAATGCCCGTTGTAAATACGATCGGTCACTGACAATATTTATTTAACAATTTCCAACAGGTATACAACAAGTATTACAGTTACCGGTTGTTAATAATATTTGTTTAACAATTTCCAACAAGTTTAAAATTTATTCTTGTCGCCGATTGAAAATGAACCTTAATGTCCGTTGTTAATACGATCGGTCACTGAAAATATTTATTTAACAATTTTCAAAAACAATACAACAAAATTCACATTCAACAGTTATTAATGATATTTATTTAACAATTTCCAACAAGTTTAAAATTTATTCCCGTCGCCGATTGAAAATGAACCTTAATGCCCGTTGTAAATACGATCGGTCACTGACAATATTTATTTAACAATTTCCAACAGGTATACAACAAGTATTACAGTTACCGGTTGTTAATAATATTTGTTTAACAATTTCCAACAATTTTAAAATTTATTCTTGTCGCCGATTGAAAATGAACCTTAATGTCCGTTGTTAATACGATCGGTCACTGAAAATATTTATTTAACAATTTTCAAAAACAATACAACAAAATTCACATTCAACAGTTATTAATGATATTTATTTAACAATTTCCAACAATTTTAAAATTTATTCCCGTCGCCGATTGAAAATGAACCTTAATGGTTACTAATAATATTTATTTAACAATTTCTAGCAGGTCTACAGCAAGTTAAAATTCATTCTTGCGGCTAACTAAAAATCGACCGTTTGTTAAAAAGATTTGTTCAACATTTATTCCCGCCAACAATAGCAATTATCGTATTAATAACTAAAGGGAAAATGTGAAAAATAAGAGCAATTGTAGTTTCATGAATATTTTGGATTAATTATTCGCTGCAAATAATAAAGTAATATGGTGTTTCGTGATTGACTAAGGAGGGAAATGAAGTACGGTAATATACACGGGATTCATGGGCCTGTTTATTAGGGATTAAACAAAAACGGGTGATTATCACGCGATGTGCCGTGTGCCTGTCTCATCCGTGGCGTTATTAATCTGAAAAGTATGTGCTTTCGTTCTCAACTGCACGGCTAGCGAACCCGGCGTTCACTATAATATTCAACAGCACAATTTTCAAGTAACTCTCGTTCAATTAACTTAAATGAATCGAAGATATAAATATTCAAAGAATATTCGTCCTATTAATAGAACTATTCAGACATTTTGAATTTTCAATCACAATTATGCCACGATGCTTCACTGTTCCTCTTCGAAGACGCAAAACATTTTTAATTCACGGAGCAATAACAAGTAAGATTCGACGTGTATGTTTTAAACTGCGATGAAATTATCCGCGTCCTTGAATGAAACAGTAGTATCTTCCTATGATTATTATTATTATTAAACAAATTAGTTCTTCAGAGTAAAATTTTGATATTTGAGAAATTTATCCTGAAGCATATAATGTGAAAATTGTGACAATTTATGAATCTGTGACCTCGAATACGATTTTCTGATCTTGAATATGGTTTTGTGACCTTGAATAAAATTGTGTGACCCTGAATATGTGATCTTTAATATAATTTTGTGACCTTGATTATGAATTTGTGACCTTGAATACGATTTTCTGATCTTGAATATGGTTTTGTGACCTTGAATAAAATTTTGTAACCTTGATTATGAATTTCCGACCTTGAATATAATTTTAAATATAAAAATATCCTTCAATACGATTTTCTGACCTTGAATACGATTTTGAATATATCAAAAATTCTTCAATCAATTGTCAAAGATATAAAATCTGATAAAGTAAATTTCAGATTGGCCAAAATTATGAAAAAAAATCTTTTTCGAAAATTTTCTTCGCGTATTTGCATCTTCAGCTCGGATTCAACAATTTCGACATAAAACGAATGTTCGGTACTATTTCGGTCGCAGATATTTCCCATAAGAATGTTCGAGACAGTTCCTATTGTCCCATGGTATTATCTGCGGTGGCGGTGTGTTGTTTTATTAATTTCCTCGTGCGGCCAGGTTTCAAGGCCACTGATCAATTTACTAAACAACGACTGCGGACGCTGGATTAAATTAGAGGCTACCGGTGCCCGCGACCCGTTGTCTTAACCCCAGACCTTATCGTCGGATTCAATTTAGGGAGTTGATGCACTCAACTGAAACTATTCCGGCACGAACGTCGAGACTGCTGGTCCACGGTGTGTGTGTGTTTGAGGTTGATCGTAGCCCGGGCAAAAGACATTTTGACGTCGAAAAATTGTACACACGCTGGGACAAAGAGCTTGATATACGGAAATATTATCTTGAATTCTTAGCAACATTCTGTCCCATTGGACAATATGCAAGAATTACTTGTCTTTATGTCACTGGAAAATTGCATTAACTCCAGTTTTACAAGCAACAGACAATTAATTCAGTGGAAATACTTGTTGTTAATTATTGTTGATAATTAATTTTGTTATGAAACATTCGTTAATGTATTTCTGACATTTTTCCGATTAAAACGAGCCCAAACACGATGCACTTTGAGTCGCATTTGTTCGTTTAATCCACGGAATAGTGGAACCTCGATTATCCGAACCGACAATAGCGTGAGATAAAAATGATCGAAATTGTATCGTGTTTGGACTCGTTTTAATCAGGAGAACGTCAGGAATATGTTGCTAAACGGTTGATGGAAAAATTATTATAAACAAACAAGTTTCATCGTTGTAATAAACAAATTTCACAAAACTGTGTTTTCAAGCATCTTTGTATTAAACGAAGCTTTTGTTAAGTGCACAAAAAGAGTTTTGCAATTACAAAACAAGTAATTCACATTCAAATTTCATAAGGGAAATCATTATAGCACGCAACAGCTGTGCACACAAGCTATCTAAATGGTATCTCTTAGCGGAGTATGTAATAGGACGGAAAAGTGTTTGGAATGAAAATGTTTTTAAAATCACAGAGGTCTGATAATGTTTATCAGAAGGATATGGTTTCCATTACTGCGGATGCGGGTACACGTTCTGTTCGATTATGCCGCGCATGTTCCTTGAAATTCGAACATTTTTATGATAAAAAATAATAACAATTACCACTTCACATTAGCAGCGATGACAACGGAATTCAATTCAGAGACACATTATTTACGAATTAAAGGGAATAATCTCACTGAAATTCCTGATTTTTTATTAATTGTTTTATTAAGCTTTCGATGCGAATATTATTTAAACGGAAGGTCCACAGACTAGTACTACTTTTTCTTATTATTATTTGATTGCCCTAAATTTGTTGTTAAAAAATTACCGAACTACTTTGACAGCTTGTGGACCGGGCCTAACTTGAGGCTCCTCCCCACGCCACGCCCCACTTCGGGGCCTCCCCACTCTGGGGCCTCTTTACTGCTAGATTCTCCCCACTTCTCGATACTCCCCACTCTGGGGCCTCTCCAGTCCTAGGTTGTCGCTACGTTTGGGTCCTCCCCTCTCCGGGGCCTCTTTACTCCTGGGTCCTCCTTACTTCGGGGCCTTTTTAATTCGGGGCCTCTTCACTCCTGGGTCCTTTCCACTCCTGGGTCCTTCCCACTTCGGAGCCTCTTCACGCCTGGGTCCTTCCCACTCCGGAGCCTCTTCACTCCTGGGTCCTCCTTACTTCGGGGCCTTTTTAATTCGGAGCCTCTTCACTCCTGGGTCCTTTCCACTCCTGGGTCCTTCCCACTTCGGAGCCTCTTCACGCCTGGGTCCTCCTTACTTCGGGGCCTCTTTACTTCGGGGCCTCTTCACTCCTGGGTCCGTCCGACTCCGGGGCCTCTCCACTCCTAGGTCGTCCCCACTCCGGGGCCTCTCCACTCCTAAATCCGTCCGACTCCGGGGCCTTCCCACTGGGGGAGTGGGGGCACTGGTACACTGGTAGTGGGGGAACCGGTGCATTGTTCCAGACTAAAATTGCTCCTTGAAAGGATGCCGCGAGAAATTCTTTCATTATTATTATTATTTTGTTAGCTGTACAATCTGAGAAAACTATTATTTAAACGAAAAATCCACAGAGTACCCTGGTGCGTTTCTGAATTAGTATAGTTTGTTGAATGTGTGAAACGAAAGTGTTGTATTATTATTTAGATTAATTTAAAAATGTCCAAACCACTTTGACAGTATAAATATTGTTCTTATTATTATTTAATTGTCGTTGTAATATTGTTACATCGAAAAATCCGTATAGCAGTTTCACAGTGGTTATCGACGTTCGAATAGCTTCTCGAGAGGATGCAGCACGTATGATGAGCCTCGGTCTTCTCGTTTCCGTTTCGAATGTAGGAACGATTGCTCAACGAGGGGTCCAAGGGCGCCAATCAATTAGTCGCGCGTAGATATTAGGTTCGAGATTAAATTGGAAATTCCATGTATCCATGATTGAACGACACTCCAGAGCATGGACGTGCGGCAGTTGACTATCGTTTCATTTCCTAGCAACGCGGCAAACGCCGCGTCGCGTCGTATTGGTTTGCTAGGCCTGCTGTCCGAAAAGCTTTACCGACAATTTCAGGAATCTGATATCGATTCGCGAGTGTTTTGCATAGCTTTTGCAGGACAACGCAGACGATCGTACGTCTTTACGGTGAGCTGCGGATGTTGTGCATTCGTGACAACGAATTAACGTTAAACAAATTTCAAAGCGATATTTCTGCAAAGTTGAATAAAATTATATTTTCTCGTTCAATTCTATTAAGTAATTAATAATATATATATTTATATTATATATTTATTTATTAATAATATATTTATATATAATAATAATTAATTTTTGAGACTTCTCTCCCCACTCCAGGGACATCCCCACCAAACTGCTGTGAAGTGTAAGGGGAGGTATCCTCGCGAGGCACAGCGCGATAGGGGCAATTCGAAATATTTGGTAGTGGGAGAACTGGTACACTGGAAGAGGGGAACCGGTACGCCGGGGGAACCGAAATAATTTGATTTCAATTTTAAATTTACAATTATATTTGTGATTATAAAATTATGTTTTTTTTTCAATTATAGTTATATTAAAATTATAATATTTCCTTAAAATTATAATTATATTTGTAATTATAAAATTACGTTTCCTGATGGTGGGGGAATCGGTACACTGGTAGTGGGGGAAGCGGAATAATTTAAATAAAAATAAAAATTCTATAATTAGAAATTTTATTATAATTTTAATTTGCCTCCTGCTTCCCTAAAAATCCCACGCGTTCCAGATATCAAAATTACAATCGCTCCGTCAAATAGTCAGCGAACTGATACACTGGTAGTGTGGGAAGGGAAATAATTTCAATTAAAAAAAAAAAAATGTCACAATTATAAATTTACTGATAATTTCAATAATTCCGATTTTAATTCGCCCCCTGTTTCCCAAGAAATCCCTCGAATCCAGATACGAAACGGCAATCGCCTCGTCGAATAGAGGTCTCAGACCCGTGCCGATTGATCCGAGCTCCGCGTCGCAATCACTGACGGCTCGAAAACGAAATTTTAAAAGGCTGCCTCTCGAAAATCGGCGAGCGCCGCGGCACGTTCCAGCGACGTCGAGAGAATGTTGCAAAACGTGGCTTTCTTTTCCTTTAAAGCGGTGGAACGGTAAGTGTGCGCGACTTATACACGCACTGTACACAACACATGTACGTAGCATGCATCTACGAGATGTGCCGCGGTGTCTGTGCAGCCGATGTTTCGTCGGAGAAGATTACATCGGCTGCACCTTCACACCTTTTCTCTCTAACTCTCCCCATTCGGCGGGGTTTCTTTTTTCCTTTATCGTCTTCGTTCTTTCCCGTCGACTTTTTCACCGGCTTCCGTCGGCACCTCAATCCACATACTGAGCTCCGAGAAATGGAACGTTACTATATCTACTGTATACATAGAGCGTACACGTCGCGCAGCTGCTCTCCTTCTTGCCGGAATTCGGCGACTCTTCGCGGCAGCCTGCGACCGTCCTACCGTTTATTAATCTAAATTTCCCCGCTGCTCTTTCAACACTTCCGCCCCGATACACTTTCACCCTTTGGCGCCCCTGTGTGCCTCGTGAAACTATCGCCGAGCCGTCTTTCTGTATACCCGCAGAAGAAATATTTCGTACCATTTTAATGCAGACCGAGATGATCTACGAAAATTAAGACTAGCAGTTACACTCTACAAGAGTGCGGAGGAGTCACGAATGGGGAGGAGCTAGGAGTGGGAAGATCCCAGGAATGGGAGGAGCCAGTAATAGGGAGTGGCCAGGAGTGGAATTATCCCAGGAATGGGGCGGAGCCAAAAATAGTGTGAAGCCAGTAATGGGGAGGAGCCAAGAATAGGGAGGAGCCAGTAATTGGGAGGAGCCAGGAATGAGGAGGAGCCAGGAGTGGGAAGATCCCAGGAATGGGAGGAGCCAGTAATAGGGAGTGGCCAGGAGTGGAAATATCTCAGGAATGGGGCGAAGCCAAGAATAGTGAGAAGCCAGTAATTGGGAGGAGCCAGGAATGAGGAGGAGCCAGGAGTGGGAAGATCCCAGGAATGGGAGCAGCCAGTAATAGGGAGTGGCCACTTGTGGAAATATGTCAGGAATGGGGCTGAGCGAGTAATGGGGAGGAGCCAGTAATAGGGAGTGGCCAGGAGTGGTAAGATCCCAGGAATAAAGAGGAGCCAGGAATGGAGAGGAGCCAGTAATTGGGAGGAGCCAAGAATGGGGAGGAGCCAGGAGTGGGAAGAGAAGTCGTCTTCGGTTCACGAGTCCAGACTATACGAGTGGAAGAAGCACGAAAATTAAGAGGGAAAAGTTACTTCCTTTCTTTCAGTACCGGATGGAGAGACGGATGCGTCACGAGACTGGAAGGCTTGGCGGAAGACGTCACGTGACTGGGCCGTGACGAAAGCGTGGGGGAATAGATCGTGGAAGCCGCAGATTGATTGGAGACACAAGTCATGATCTGACGACTGTGGCCGCAAGTTGCCCAAGCCTGCCCCAATTATTACTTGCGTCACCAAATAGCTGTCATCTTGCTTTCACTGTGTCAAAATTATTAATTCGGGGAGCTGTACATTATTAGGAACAGGGCATTCGTTTCGAGACTTTGACGAGAAGTCTTTGTCAAAGTAATTTATTAACGAGATTTTAAAGTGATCGGTATTTTTTTTTTACGAGACACCATGTATATTCTTTACGATATTATTGTAGAGCATTAAGAGACGAGTCCAACGAGTACCATGACCATACCGTTGCGATCATTCTGTGTCGAGGTACTGGTGTCTGAAATTTAAGATTTTTTATTAAGATTGTTTACGACTCGAATATTTCGAGATTGTCTGATCCGAGCAGTATAGTCATTGTACTCGTTGGATTCGTCTTTTCGTGCTTTACAAGGATATCTAGTTAAGAAAACAAGTTGTCGTTAAAAAAAATTATCAATTTTTTTGCAATACGACAAAAATAAACATTTCGCTCGAAGATCCGCAGTATAATTACTAGCGTCCCTGTAACCGTTTCCATTTGATCGGCCAACACTGCGCTCCATGCGGTGGCCACAGTGTTAATAATTAATCAGGAGGATTAACGTTTGGAAATCGAGTCGAAGGGCAAAACGGGGCGCGAACTCTTGCCGCATCGTTCAATATTGTCCAATTAACGATGGGATGGGAAGTGCGGTCCGCTATCTCATCACAATGGACATCGCTAAATTGCCGGCCGTGTTGTTTCACTAATAATAAAAAGCCATCGGACCAGAGAGAGAGAGAGAGAGAGGAGGAGAGTGGGAGAACCAGATGCACACACGCACTGTGCGGGATGCACTCTCCGGAACAAATCCAGTTCGATTTAAATCGGGGTCGAACGATCGCGAACCGACTAGAGACACTTAGGAGCTATTTTCGATCCCCACGTAACAACAAACTGTGCACCAACGCGTATCGGTCGCTAAGGATGATTGTTTGTATCGGCCCGGACGCGATTCGTCGACCGCCGATCGATTTATTCGATAAATATCGCACCCGACAGCACCGTGATTGCGTAAACGGGAATTTTTCCACGAAACCGGTAACACTTCGGCATAAACGCGCCGACGACGGTGTTGTCACAACACCGACATCCTATACACCGGGTGTCCAGTTGCGACCGCTGAAAACGCATGATCGAATGAAATTTCAAATATCCTGCGAAATATTAATTACTAAAATTGCTTTAAAATTATTTAATAAATATTACAACAATATAAATTTCGCAGGATCAAAATGAAATTGCAAGGGGTGGTTCCTGAGGCCATTCGAAGTAACTTTTTCCTTTGCGAAAATCTTCTCCGCGGTTTTGTTTCCGAGTTATTATTGAAAAACCGTCCGTCGTATTAGTTTGCTGTATGGTCCATGTTTTTTGTAAATAACTCCTTAACGACGACGTGTAGAACATTTTCGCAAAGAGAAAAGTTGTTTTAAATGATCTCAGAAATCACCTTCCCCAAGGAAATACGACATTTTTGGGACACCCTATGTAGAGATATTTTTCGAAAACTGTGCGTGATGGAGCAATTCTGCTTGCAGGCTTGACTTTTGAATTAGAGACTCTGTAAGACTCACCCGGTGGATATTGCGAAATATGAAAAACGTTTTGATTCGTAGGACTGTGATAATCATCAATGAAAGTATCGGTCTCGCCGCATGATTAATTATGCGCCAACGGCCCGGTACGTATCTGATTCGGAGGTTTCTTTTAAACGCGATCGGATCACTCCGCTGATCGACCTGATTCCGAGTCATCAAATCCATACACTGTTAGTTGTGTCGGTAGTTCACATGATCCGCGTTTCCGTGCGACGTGACTGCAAAGCAGAAAGTATTGATAAGGTGATCGATACGCCACGTGACACAGTTGCAAATTTCTCATTGAATTACTGTATCACCGAACCGTCATTTCGGCACCTTTGGTATCCCAGTTACCTTTAGCTTGATGACGATTAAAAAAAATTCTTATGATCACCACAGGAGCTGTACATTATCAGAAACAGGGCATAGTATTCTTTTCGAGAAAGAAGTCTTCGTCAAGGTAATTTATTAACGAGATTTTAAAGCGATCGATATTTTTTTTACAAGGCACCCTATATATTATCTACGATATTATTGCAGAGCATGAAGAGACGAGTCCAACGAGTACCATGACCGTGCCGTTACGATCATTCAGTCTCGAGATAATCGTGTCTGAAATTTAAGGTTTTTTTTCAAGATTGTTTAATACTCGAATATTTCGAGATCGTACGATCCGAACACTATGGTCATGGTACTCGTTGGGTTCGTCTTTTCACGCTCTACAAGAATATCTAAGAAAAAAAATGTTTTCGTTAACAAAAATTTTTTTGTTGAAAATAACAATCAACGTTATTGCTATGTTACTTAGTTCAACGAGCCGTTTAAGAAGTAAAGTTTCATTGCTTGTGGAGCTGATTCCCGTCGACTGAGTTCAGCGGAGAAACGACGTTAACGAGGACGTAGACATTTTTCTGAGACAGTCGTGCCGGCGAGCATAACCTGGAACTGCCATTATTTAGTTTTGTTCTTGCCCGGGACGCATGATCCTCGGCGAGGTTTCGCTGAACTTTCAGCTGTATATCGTGGGCTTAAATAATTACGTCGCGACAGCGGCGACGACTTTGCTTTCGTGATTGTTGATTTATCGGGGCTGCATAAACGCAAACGCAAACGACGCGGTCATCCGCGGCGAAACTTTCTGTCCGCGTTAAATTTTACATCGCCGTCAACTCGAATTTTTACGATTTCGTTCCGCTAGGTTCTTCAAGTTAATCGGTAGCGAAAGGTTAGGTTTCATTGAAACACATGGATTTCGTACTGGCTGAAATACAATGTCGGAACTCCGTTGGCCACAAAAGGGGGCGTGTAAATTTATCGTTAAATCCGAAAGTGCTTTCTTCGCGAGCCATAAACAATTGCGACCGTAGTAAAATTTAGTTTCGAAGAGGAGACCATCTTTTGCCTGGAATTTCTGTTTCCGAAGTGTAATATTCGTGTAATTACGTTTTTTATTCATAATAATTTTTCCGTAAAACTTTCACCGATATATCGGCGACCTTTCTCTGATTAAAATGAGCCCGAACACGATACAGTTTGGGCTACGCTTGCTCGTTTAATCCGCGATAAACTGGAGCCTCGATTATCCGAACCGAGCACTAAACCACGTGAAACACTTTTTTGTTGTACGAATCAGCAACGATTCGATCTAGCACTGCAGCTAGACTGTTTTATCATCCGAGGACTCGTATTCACCAGTTCGGATAACGGAGGTTCTAGGTTTTTCGTGGATTAAGCAAGCAATTACACTCCGATCTGTATCGTGTTTGGATTCGTTTTAACCAGAAAAACGTCACAGATGCGTTGCTAAACGTCCCATGGAGAAATAATTAGCGACAACAACGTTACGCCATCAAATTGTCAAAAAAGACTCCAGAGTGCCTGGTACGGAGTCTCGAAATTCGTTCCTTGTTCCACGTCTTATAAACTAATCTATGCAAATGCGGCTCCGCATGAGGATTCCGGGTTGCAACAAACGCTCGATAAGTCTGATCCGTCGAGAGTGGTGGGTAAGTGAATTCGGATGAACGTATATACATATATCGAATGAAGTCCGCGCGCGGCGGGAAATCGCGTCGGAATCTCGACGATTCTGATCGATATCGAAAGAAACGCCGAGGGACCACTTGATATGCGGACGTCGGCCTTTCCGTTAATCGGGGAGAGAAAAACCCTGACGGAGAAATTGGTTTCCCATCGAACGTCCCCAGCGGTAGGAAGTACACTGCGGATATCGGCTGAGCTCGGACCAAACGAATATAGTCGTTTAGCATGTAGCAATTAGGTGGAACCGACGAAATCTGCATTTTGCGTTGGGATATTTGATTTTTTGCAACCTGGATTTTCAACAGAAAAATCCTAATTAATTATGGTACATGCATCTGGGTACGTGACATCTGTTCGATTTTTTTCAGAATTTTTGGACACTACTAGATAGGGGAAACATGACGAAAACTGATTTTTCCATTTTACCCCCTAACTACCCCCCCTGTCGAGATATTGGACTAAAATTTTTGCGCAACAAATCGTCTCCCAATGCTGACAAGTATAATATAAACTTTGTCCAGGACTGAAGAAGAAATTGTTAAATAAACAGTGTTAACAGTGTCTCAGATGCATTTTGCGTTGAGATATTTGATTTTTTGCAACGAGGATTTTCAACATAAAAATCTGAATTAATTACGGTACATGCATCTGAGTATGTGGCATCCGTTTGATTTTTTTCAGAATTTCTGGTCACTGTTTGAAATTGTTAATGTAGTTCTGTGGTGAACAAATGAAAAGACCGTCTTAATTAACGTTCGTTTGTCGAAGAATCAGTGGAACGAAGCTGCCCAGAATTTTCCTAGGACACGGTGACATTATGCATCGAGGACCGCGTGTGATAAATCATTGATTTATCGCAATAATACGCATCAAACGCCCGGTATTCCGGCGGCGTCGATGGTTCAAAGAGAATGCATAATTCATGCCTCGAAAACGGCATATAGAGATCGCGCGATTCGACAAAAGCGGACACGCGCCGGTCTCCGCTGCTCTCGTTCGTTCCCAAACATCAAATCATGGTTGGCATTAGTTCGCCGCGTGAGAGCCACTCCGCCGGAGTCTCTCTGCGGCGATAATTTTAAAGTTCCTCCGTTTAAAGATTCATGAAATCCTCTCGCGGAAATTGTTCTTACCCGGCGTGCATTTCCGCGGCTGGCCGTGCATAATTATCCGCGATTTCTTCTTTCGAAACCCCCACGAACGACATTAACGCTACGGTGGACCACCGTATCGAAAATGGATAAAATCGCGGTCGATACTTTTTTGTATAGGACACCCTATATATTTTTTTAGATATTCTTGTAGAGCATGAAAAGACGAGTCCAACGAGTACCATGAACGTACCATTACGATCACTCCATCCCGAGATTACCGTGTCTGAATAGCGTTTTGGATTAGGTTTGTTCCTTTCGGATACGGATATCTCGAGATTGAATGATCGCAATGGTACGTTCATGGTACTCGTTGGATTCGTCTTTTCATGCTCTACAAGAATATTCGACGAAACGTATAGGCTCACGTATTGAAATTGTACATTGCAATTGTTTAGACACAGTTATAATATTTTAAGGTAGTGTAGAATTATGACATCGAGCTTTCTTCAGCTTTCAGCTTGCCCGGTGCCGGGCAAATTCAATGCAACAGGTGCTTAATAAATTTACAGATACTATTCTTTCTGGCGAGCCGCATTATTCGAGGATCGATTGAATTCCAATTTTGGCGGATCGCAACTCGTTAACGAGCTTCATACACGTCGAAAAATTGAATTTATTTATTCATATTGTCCATCAATAATGTTAATTACGAGCTAACCTGGTTCGTGACTGGTGATTTACAATCTCCAAGATCTAAGACGGAGGGGCGACGTTTCATTTTTACTTTATTTCATTATCTGTGTACATAGTGTCGTAATAAATAATTAAAAATACACCTTATCATCCGTATCAGATTGATTTCACAATTATCTACTTCTGTTTCGATCTGCCATATATAGAACACGCTAAATGGTAAAATAAAAAAATTCATCAATCGCTTGCCGTATAATATCGTTTACGCGTACACATATAACAATATTTAAGGAAAAATTCACGGAAGATAAAAATATTTCGATTCAATCGCAAGCGACAGGAAATTCTTACGAATAAGTAACTAAGTAAATTGAAAATTTTTCCTTCTCCTTAAAAAATGTCTTACTATTATCATAGTGAAAGAAATCATATGGCAAGGGGTTGACCGCCGCGGAGAACACGATTGGAGAGAGCATTCCGCGCGTTTATGACCGGAACAACGAAACGATTGCTATTAACAAAATGGCGACGACAGAGACGCCGATTGTGCTTGCTGCAGACGGCGACGGCGTGGTCAGAATGACAGATGCACCTGCTGGAATAGTGAAATTATCCGCATTCACGTTGGTGCTGAAAGATGAACAATAAACCGTCATTAAAAATCATATTAATGCGTTAATTTCTGATTCTCGGGTACCCGAAGTCGGGTTGGGTCGGGAACCCGAGAATCTACGACATTCGGGTACCCAAAACAATATAAATATTCGGGTTCCCGACCCGATCCAACCCGGCCCGAACACTGTCCGATCTCCACCTCGGGTGCCCGAAATTTGCGCGTGCCCGCGTATCACGAATTTTGGGGTCCCGACCCGACCCAGACCCATGCCCGACCCGAACCCGATCCAAACCTAGGCCCGACCCGAACCCGAACCCGATCCAGACCTAGGCCCGACCCGAACCCGATCCAGGCCCAGGCCCGACCCAGACCCAGATCCGGCCCGACCCGAACCCGAACGTTTTTTATGTTTTTATAAAAACGTTAAGACATTGTTCACTCACTTCAACGTTATCCGGGACTTCGTGTCGCTGAGGAGGACATGTGTCATCCCGCTGTCCATTATATCAGTCACGTTGAGAGTCACGTTGTTAGTGCTGTTGAAGTTGATCAACAGTGCAAGTATATCGTTGCCGACACTTCGCTTGACAACGAACACGTCGTTTCTCACGATAGTCTCCACGGCGCCGTTCTTCAGTACAGTAGTATTTCGTAATTTGACTAGCGTACGGTACAAGTTGAGGGTGGAATTCGGGTTCTTGCTCTGTGCGTCTACGTTGACTGTCGTGTAGCTTGGATTGACCGGTAGCCACGTTTTAGACCCCTTTGAGAAACCTGTCAACATGGCGTACAATTCACGATGAACTGCGGGGTGATTGCGTGCGTTTCAACAAATGCGAATTGTTCAACAATCTATACCCCCGTTTATCATTAAATTCGCACCGGCTGACCTGTCGATAGATTTTTTTTGCGAGATTTCGAAGGTGGTCGGCACTTATTTATAGGACACCCTATACAGTCTCATCGATATTCCTGTGGAGCGTGAAAAGACGAATCCAACGACTACCATGACTGTATCGCTACGGCCATTCGATCTCGAGATATTCGTATCTGAAACGAACAAACCTAACCTAAAACCTTAGCTTTCAGTTACAAAATATCTCGGGAATAAATGATCGAAACAGTACGGTCATGGTACTCGTTGGATTCGTCTTTCCAAGCTCGACAAGAATATCGAAGAAAATATATAGGGTGTCCTTAAAAAAAAAAAGATAATATCAATGACTTTGAAATCCCGTGAATATATCGGGTTAATATCGGCGAGATCGATAATTCCGAATTCGAAACACCGCGACCGCGTAAATAATAGAGAATTTTCGTTTATTTTACTCCATTTGTTGCTGGTGGATGTTGGCGAATTATTAACGTATAAGTTTTCCGCACCTGCGTTGCTACTATTACTCCACTGCATCGGCGTTCGGCAACCATCGCGAAAGTCTGGCTTCTGTGTGCTGTTTGTAACATTTTCGGTGTAGTCTACCATGCCGATCTCTTCGCCGTAGTAGGTTACCGCCACACCCGGCAAAATCATCTCGAGCATGATCATCTGATCACCCCTGCCAGGATAACGCGTCGGCACACGGACTCTGTCGTGGTTGCCCATCTAAACGAAATATTATTGTCTACACTTCGTAAGTCTCAGTACGGTGCCAGCATTTATATCAGAACGACGCAAAAACTAATAGTAGTACAGTGTTTTATCGATAATTGTCCAAAGCACGGGTCCGGCCAGGGACAATTATCCGCCATGGATATTATTCTTTGACTTCTCCCGAACATAGACAATTTGTAAACGTAACTAATCCAATAACAAAATTTCTTCATTTCTCATTATTTTATATGGAACTTTTACCAACCAAGTTTTCTCATTGGATTAGCAGTGATCTCCCGATCTCACATCGACCCGACCCGTATTATGTTATACTTCTCGACGATAGTATTGGGACAATTATAGGCCAGACACTTGGGACATTTATCGATAAAACACAATTATTGTAAATTACATATGACGAAAATCTACGTTTGCACGAACTCAATATTATCTCGTTACGTTGCACGTTTACATACCACCCAGTTCGCAGTAGCATTCTTCGGCATACTTCTCAACCATGACTCCGCGACTTCTTTGAACTTCGCCGCACTGGAGGTCGAACTCGTCTCGGTTATGTACTTGAAATTGAACGGAATGTGAGACCCGTAATTGTAATACTTGATCGTGTTGTTCAGACTCGTGTACGCCTCTGTCATTAACAGCTGTGTTGTGAGAAAACAAAAAAAAAACATACATTACTTTTTTTTTAACAACTGCACAACTTTCTGTTGCAAACGGTCTGGGTTAGGTACCACTACCATCCACTGGTGCACATTTTTTTAAACCGGAGACGGGAAACTGTTTCTTTCCCCTGTTCTCAGTAGGGGTGGGCAATTAGCCAATAATTTCAGGGCGGGTGTTTTTTAATTAATATTAATATCAATATTTACGTTACTATTCAAATTTATATTAAATCAATATTGAAAACTAATATTAAATCAATATTGAGAATTAATATTAAATCAATATTGAATATTAATATTTTCGATATTAAAAATTAATAATAAATCAATATTGAAAATTAATATTCTCGATATTAAAAATTAATATTAATATCATTATTAAATTGATATTAAAAGTTGATATTAACATCAATATTCATTAATATTAAGAATTAATATCAATATCAATATTAAAAACTAATATTAAATCAGTATTAAAAATTAACATTAATATCAATGTCAATATTAAATCAACATTAATATCGATATTAAATTGCAACTTGTATCAATATTACATTAATATTAAAAATTATTATTAATATCAACATTAAAAATTATTATTAAAATCAATATCAAATTAATATTAATATCAATATCAGGGATAGGCGGGTACTCCGAAATTCGGGTTCGGCTCGGGACTCGAAATTTCGGAAATTACGATCCTCAGATACTCGAGTGTCACGAATTTTCGGATCCCGGGCCGACGCGATCCGAGTCATTAAAAGCCGAACCGAGGTCAAGCTAGGAGCGATGCTGAAGAGTGGGGCAGCAGAAAACCAATGGTGGGGGTCGCGCAGCTACAGCGGAGATGTAAATATGTTTGTCCTTCTCGCGCTTACAATTTCGTCCTTGGTCTTGTTGCTTGCGTATTGGTCGACGTGCTCCCTCCAGCTTTTTATTATGTCGTATGTTCCCGGTTGATCTTTGGTTACATTATGAATGTAAGAGACATGATCCAGTTCGCCAGCGCCTGTAACGTTAGACCGTGGCTCGTCCTGTGATATATCTCCCTCTATTATGTGTGGTACGGCATCAATACGGAATCCATCCAGTCCCTTGTCCAGCCAAAACGTGATTATTTCCTGAAACATAATTAAATAACGAATCATACTGTACCACGCTTCGCCTGCCAATTACATTAATTCATCGATAATTGTCTATACCAGGGGTCTGGCCAAAGACAATTATCGTGAAGGGATACTATTCTTTGACTTTTGCCGAACGTAGAACAGGACACCGACGCTCGAGAGGCCTCGGCCGCCGAACAGTGAAATCCGATACCAGGTCCGGGTGTATCGGTGTGAATCACTACTAATCCAATGACAAAACTTCTTTATTTTTTATTACTTTTTTATGGTACTTTCACCAATATATTCGTGGCATTTTTCTAATGAATATTGTACCAAATATGATATAATTCCGATGATATTTACGATTTTAGTGTGAGATTCACGAATTTTCTCGGTCAAGAGAGTGTGTCTTGCAGGGGCGAACCGACTTGTATTATAAATGTCCATATATCTGTCTATGATCCGAATTATATCGTGTTTGGTATCATTGTAATCAGAAAGATGCCACAAATATATTGGTCAAAGTTCCATAAAAAAATAATAAAAAAGACAGAAGTTTTGTCATTGGATTAGTAGTGGTCTCCTTGTCCCACACCGATATACCGGTCCGGTATCGGGTTACTTTGCTCGGCGGCCGAGGCCTACTGAGTTTCATGGTCCCTGACGAGGTATGCCCCTCAGTGGAATGGGTAGGCGACTAGACAATTATCGTTGAGACATTCTAGACAATTATCGAAGAATTACTGTAATATGCTATCGAGCGCGCGAATCTTGGACCATATACAGGGTGAATTCGATAAAGCAGGACACCTAAATATCTCCGTTTTACTGTACCTTCATTTCTTGTTGTACTCTCGGATTAGCGTAATTCAAGTCGGGTTGTTCCTTGTAGAATTGATGATAGTAATATTGTCCTCGTTCCTCGTTGTACGTCCAACCGGTGCCATTGAAAACGCTAACCCAATTGTTAGGAACAGTTCTGGTGCCATTATCTAAATATTTACCATCATGCCACACGTAAAAATCCTCGAAGTCCTTCGTATTGTTCACACTGTATTGGAACCATTCATGTTTATCAGATGTATGATTAGGGACGAGATCCAAAATAACCTGAAAACCAGAAGAAAATCATTTGTGTTGCGCATTACGTAGGAGCAGGCGGGTACAGCCTTGATCTAAGAAACCGGGAGCTCCACGATCTAAGAAAATTCCCTACCCCCACTCCGCCGCATACCCCGCGATGGGTCGAGAATATGGCGGGTGTAGCGGTGTGAACCGCTACTAATACTAAAAAATTAATACTCATATTAAATAATAAATTTGATATAAACATAACAATATAAATAATACTGATATTAAAAACTTCTTTACTTCTCAACATTTTCCTATGGGACTTTGGCCAACTCGTTTGTGGCATTTTTTCTGATTAATATTAGTATAATATTATTATAATTAGTATAATATTAGTATAATATTATTATAATTAGTATAATATTAGTATAATATTAGTATAATATTATTATAATTAGTATAATATTATTACAATTAGTATAATATTATTACAATTAGTATAATATTATTACAATTAGTATAATATTAGTATAATATTATTATAATTAGTATAATATTAGTACAATTTGGATTTAGCAGTTTAATTCGAGGTTGTAGAGTGTAGAGGGGGAGGTTGTGGGGACCAGTGAGAGGGGAACCGATACACTGGAAAATATTAGAACCACACGATCTAAGAAATAGCACGGGCCCGGATGTTTTTCTTAGATCAAGACATTACCGTAACCTGAGCACACGCTGTACTACTTGATGGTCGACGCGATACGTAAGCGTGATTGTTACCTTTAAGCCGAGCTTTTTAGCTTTCTCTATAAGTTCCTCAAAATCCTTTAAACTGCCAAACATTGGATCAATATCTCGGAAATCCGATATATCATAACCATTGTCAACCTTGGGGCTTTTGTTGATCGGTGACAACCAGATCCCTCCTACACCAATGTCTTTGAAGTGCTCCAGCTTCGATGTTATACCTGTTACGACGTTGGAAGTAAATAAAAGCGAATTATGAACAGCTGGGCGGCTACCCGAAAATTTCGGGCTCGGGTCGGGTCAGGTATTTTCCCAGGGGTTCGCTTCGGGAACTTCTAATTCGTGGTACTCGGGTATCCGAAGTCGAAATCGGGTCGAGTAGTGGTCGGGTCAGAATGGGCCGGGTCGGGTCGCCGCCCGAGAGTTTATAATGTTCGGAGACCCGACTGTCATGGATTTTCGAGGTTCCCGACCCGACTTCGACCTCGGGTATCGAGTATCGTGGGTTCTCGGGTCCCGACCCGACCCGGCCCGAGTCGCCGCACCGAGGTACCCGCCCACCCCTACTCATAACAACTCGGAATTATTTGTTTACGTAACGAATTATTTGTTACAGCGATTAGTTGAAATTCGTAACAGTGCGAACATTTAAAGAATTGACATGCACACGGTTCTTTTATTCGCTTATAAAAAAATTGTTGAGAGATGAAACAAACGTAGCTCCTATGGCTTGCAATTAATTAATTTTTTCTTTTGTCTTATAAATTCGAGACACACTCCTGCGATTATGTCCGTTAAGAACGATTAAAAAATACTCATTTTCCGATGATGTTTAATTATCAGTGTCGCCATCGACGTTCGAGTCCGAGTCAGCCAGATACAAGCGGAAATAACAGTTCCATCGTGTGAAAAAAAACCAATTATAATTTTTTCCAACTATCTGCTGTTTGCTGATAGTTGCAGCGAGTATTATTATCGATTATGCGGTGATAATCGAGCGGCAAGTGCAACGTAATCTCTCGTTCGTTATCTAAGAGTAGAGTTCGGATGTCTCATGTGGATATACAGTGGATCCAAGAAGTATTTCAACGCTAAATACTATAAACAATATTTAAACAGTAATAATTTATTTATATATACATTTATATATTTTTTTTAAATTTTACAGTAAGTCCAAGAAGTATTTCAACACTAAATACTATAAACAATATTTAAACAGTAATAATTTCGTAAAAAATGGCCGCACGGTCATAAAATTTGTAACGTTTTAAAGCTGAAAGCCTCTACTTTCGAAATCCATCGTTCA
The DNA here is from genome assembly GCA_028454225.1 of Lasioglossum leucozonium. NCBI lineage: Eukaryota > Metazoa > Arthropoda > Insecta > Hymenoptera > Halictidae > Lasioglossum > Lasioglossum leucozonium. The sequence goes on from CM052213.1 coordinate 2,608,969, forward strand.
TGTTATTCCTAGACCCTTTTCCATGACGTAGCGAGCGAGAAACCGAAGACGCGTTTCTTATTGAAAAAGTTACACGTGCCAACGTCTGTGAAGACTTTGAAAATTTTTTCTTGTCACTGAAACCAACATAGATTTCAAGATTGAAGCTTCCTCTTTGCAACGACACCTTAAAAAATGTCGTGCCATTTTTTTTTACCGAGTTATCGAATAAAAACGAGAAACTGTGTGCAAACTAACACACCGCTCGCGGCGTATTGCATAGTTGTCCGTACAGCCTCCGTTCAAAGATGCATAACTCGGTCAAAAAAAATGGTACGATATTTTTTAAGGCGTCGTTGCAAAAAGGAAGCTTCGATCTTGAAATCTACGTTGGTCACAGTGACAAAAAAAATTTTTCAAAGTCTCCACAGACGTTTGAATATGTACCAGTTTCAACAAGAATCGCGTCTTCAGTTTCTCGCTTGCTACGTCTCGAAAAAAGATCTTGGAATAAAATCGACGATGGATTTTGAAAGTAGAGGCTTTCAGCTTTAAAATGACTCCAATTTTACGATCGTGTGGTCATTTTTTACGAAATTATTACTGTTTAAATATCGTTTATAGTATTTAGTGTTGAAATACTTCTTGGACTTACTGTAAAATTTTAAAAAAATATATAAATGTATATATAAATAAAAAAACAATATATATATATCTATCACAGTTTATATCGACAATTTTTAAATTAAAATTTTAATATTTTCTACTCTTTTCACAAATATCATTAAGCAGAAGCGTTTTTATTCAACGTGCATATTCATTTGTTACAGGTAAGTCAGCAATTCCAGGGACAGCCATGAATGCCTGTCGACGTGAGTAATTATTCGCGAAATTAATGACCAATCATCGGAAAAAGACAGAACGCTTGACGAAAATGATTAATTAAACAACAGGACTTTCGATCATTTTAAACCATCAGGCTGGCTGGCTATTCCGAAAGTATTCTGCAATCAGCTCGGTAACTATACTCGACAAACAAAAATGATTGTACTTCCGGCAAATTGGTGGTTATGTCACCGACATCAAAGAAAGGAAGCAGGATGTCGGTGTAGTATAATTACGCATTGTTAGATCGTTAGCCTCTTCACGCCTCGTAACGCGCAGTCTTCGCGAGAAAACAAGTTAGAAAACGTGGATCGTTATTATTTCATAACGATGAAAAATGTAGTCGAACAATTGCCCCGATGATTGTTGTTAATATTTACTAATTTACGAATACAACTCAGTGTACAGATTTAATAAAAATGGATAGTGAAAAACCATCATTATAAAAGTGATGTATGACTGACGACCACTAGCGAAAAGTTTCATGAACAAAAAGTTTCCAATAATTATGGCAGCCACGAATTAATTAGTACACCTAATAATTTACCTCAACTATTCACCGTCTTTTACTGTCTTATAACTCTCTTATAATACTGCCAGTAAGTAAAGTGTCAAATTTGAAAATTTCTAGTAAATACACTGTTAAAGAGACCATTAGAAAATTTCCAGTAAGTACAGTGTTAAAGGGACTATTACAGAATTGCCAGAAAGTAAAGTGTTAAAGAGTCCATTAAAACATTTCCAGTAGTAGAGGGTTAAAGAAACTAATAAAAAATTTCCAGTAAGTATAGTGTTAAAGTGACACTTGTATAATTTCCAGTAAGTACAGTGTTAAAGAGATAATTGCCAATAAGTAGAGTACAAAAGGGTCCATTAAAAAATTTCCAGTAAGTAAAGTGTTAAAGGGACTATTACAAAATTTCCAGTAAGTAAAGTATTAAAGGTACCATTTGAAAATTTCCAGTAAGTAAAGTGTTAAAGGGACTATTATAAAACTTCCAGTAAGTAAATTGTTGAAGTGACTATTACAGAATTGCCAGTAAGTAAAGTGTTAAGGGGACCATTACAAAATTTCCAATAAGTAGAGTGTTAAAGTTAAAAAATTTCCAGTAAGTAGAGTGTTAAAGAGACAATTCTACATATAATTCCTAATAAGTAGAGTATTAAAGGGACCATTTAAAAATTTCCAGTAAGTAAAGTGTTAAAAGGACTATTATAGAAACATCAGTAAGTAAAGCGTTAAAGGGACTATTATAGAAACACCAGTAAGTAAAGTGTTAAAGGGACCATTACAAAGTATCCAGTGAGTAGTGTGTTAAATTGACCAGTAGAAAATGTCCAGTAAGTGGAGTGTTAAAAAGACAATTCTACATAATAATTACCCATAAGTATTAAAGGAACCATTCGAAAATTTCCATTAAGTAGTGTGTTAAAGTGACCAGTAGAAAATTTCGAGTAAGTGGAGTGTTAAAAAGCCCATTAGAAAATAGTTGGTGTGTGGTGTTCTCAAGTTTCGTACCTTTCAAGTCTCCGTCACCATCGCCATTGGAGTCCATGAAGCTCCTGGGATAAATTTGATAGAAAACCATGTTCTTCCACCATCCTGTGTTCTTGATAGCCGCGGACGCCAGGGTCAGCGTCGCGAACAACACAATGACGATGTAGCCGGCGTTCTTCATGATCGCGATTATGGCGGGACGAGATCACGCGGCTCGTTTATAAACGGTGCTTCACAGTAAAAAAGAATAGGCATGCACGTGTCCTTATCATTCGAGCGCAGGATAAGTTCGCGACAATGACGATGCGCCGCGTTCTGTAAAATGCGGGGAATCTATCGCAATTTACAATCGCTGGCTCATACAATGCACTCGACACCAGAACTATGGTGCACGTAATAGTTATTGTATAATAACATTAATTTCTTGATCCGAAATGTTTTCCTTTTATTTGACCGGGCGAGGACGTATTCTAAATTTTAAATAGTTAAAAAATCAAAAAATCGTTTTTCACGATCATTCTCGATGAGATTCAAGGTCATCGATATTTTTCTTACACGACACCATATGTTTTACCTTGGATATTCTTGTGGAGCATGAAAAAACGAATCCAACGAATACCATGACCATACCATTCCGATCATTCGATCTCGAGGTATTCCTGGATGAAGGAAACAAACCTAATTCAAAACTTTAACTTTCGTGAATATCTCGAGATTGGATGACCGTAATGGTATGGTCATGGTACTCGTTGGAATCGTCTTTTCACGCTCTACAAGAATATCGATGAAAATATATAGTGTGTCCTACGAAAAAAATACCAATCGTCCTGGAGTCTCGTTAATAAATTACCATCGGGAAAGGATTCTTTTACAATGTGTTTTCTCTACCGAGTAGAAGATCAAGAAAGCGGGCAACAAGCGACGAAAAAGAATTTATTGCTTCGGCGCTCACGTAATTTTACCGTTCGCGTTGCAAAAAACTTTGGAAAGTTGACGAGCGAAATTCGTTGGAAGCGTCCGAGATTCGGCGACGACTATCACTCGTGTAATTGACATGTGGATCGACGTGGCTAGCGCGTGGCCGAAACAGCTGCCATCAATAGGCACTCTTAGGGAAAAGTGAAAGGTTGTAATCGAATACCGGGTAGTCGTAGCACGAATTTCGAGTGTCTCGGCGTTTTAGACGCCTCCTCGGACGTTGGTCTGATACTTCCGGAACGAAACGCAATTGAAACATTAAGCGCGCGACGAGTTCGACAAATAATCGGACATTAATCGATAATTATTCTCGAGCTTGTTTGTTCCCGAGGAGTTTCTCCGTTTGGAAATTTCTTAACTTTATCTCAGCTAGAATCGACGTGATTCAGTGGAAAATCTGATTTAAAGTCGTCTTCGGAAATTCTTTTCTGTTCTCGCCGAAATGTTCTATAATATTTTTGTACGTTTTATCCTATCAACTAAACATTATAGAAGGAACGGTCTGGAGCATAGATAACATAAAACGATTATTTTATTTTTCTGTATTTTCGTGAGTAATGTTAATATGCGTATAAATGTTTAATTATCGAGAAAATCAGATTGGTTCGTGTGCGAATAAACTGTGTACGATAACTCTCGCTAACGATGATGTAAAAATGTTAGTTGGACCGATGTGAGTCTAACAATGTGTTAACATAATAACAATATTTATGTGTCTATGTCGATCTAATATTTGAGGAAAACCACTATCCCATGCGGAGGTACGCTCACGTTCCTGATGCGACAGAAGACTGACCTAGATTCAGAGAGGAAAAAAAGAACAGAAAAATTATAATCGAACAAATTTTTCTTTTTTTCGAAAAATTTCAATTATTTCGTTTCAATTTTATTATTGTCCAGCAGCCAGGCCGAACGCGTTAACCCGCTGAAATTATTCAAATTACGCGCGTATCGAATATATTTATTTTTTATTTCGTTCGAATTCCTAGATTTAATTGCAACGGCACGATTTATCGCGCGATCGACAAGGCTTAGAGATAAGTCGCGATATCGTTACAGCAGCCGCGCGACGGTGACAAAAAAATTCGGCACTTACCCTGACGTCAAATGAAAATTGACCGTCGCATAATACACGTTCAATCGACACGATACGTTATCGAGCACTGATAAGTCGACAGCCTCTTGTGAGCCTCCGAGGTTTACTATTGCGTAAACAGATCCGTCCTCCGCGGTCTCTCTGCGGACAGAATAGCACATACTATAGCGCGAATCATAACACTATAACAGCCCTGCAAGGCTCGCCGTATCGATTACAATTTTTCCATCGGACAGAAACAAATTGCTATTCGCCAGCCAGTTCTCCACTCCTTACGATCAATTTCTCTTCCTGCACGGGAATATAAACAATCCGGAATTTTTAATTTTCCGAACAGCAATTGTTTACGCTTCACATAATGATGATCGAAAGCATTGGCACAGCTAGATTTTTTTCAATTTACAGTTCTAACAATTTTATCCTAACAATTCTAACAATTTTATTCGGTTGAATGATCCTAACAATTCTAACAATTTTATTCGGTTGAATGATCCTAACAATTCTAACAATTTTGTTTGGTTGAATGATCCTAACAATTCTAACAAATTTAATTAATTTTATGATCCTAACAATTCTAACAAATTTAATTAATTTTATGATCCTAACAATTCTAACAATTTTATTCGATTGAATGATCCTAACAATTCTAACAATTTTATTCAATTTAATGATTCTAACAATTTCATACAATTGAAGAATATTTAAAAATATTTTTTTATTATAAATCCACGATATAGACAATAATTACGACCTTTTGAGACATCAATTCTATAACTGTCCGCTTTACGTGCTACTGTTCCGTAATTGTGAGTCACACCGTTGTGAGAATAGTTTTTGATCGCGACTTGTACATATTAGTATCAGACATAGCGTGAATTGTTTACCTGCCGACCAGTAGAACGTTCTTGTTCAACAGATTCGTGACTACGCTTCCCTTTCTGACGAACGGTGCTTTCCTCAGCCACGCGATGCTATTGTAGAAATTATAGTAGGAGTCCTCCTGCGATTTCTCCGTCTCCAGATTGACGGTTTTGTAGTTCGCGTTAACTGGGAGCCAAGTTGTCGCGTTGGTAGAGAAACCTGGAAGCATTGTATGAATTTACACCTTTGGATACCCGCGAATTTATTGTTGATTTCAAATTGTATTTTATTGGGAATGACACCATCGAATTAAATTAAATTTTATTAGGAATGTTACTATCGAATTTTATTAGGGATGCTAATATTGAATTTCTATTAGCAATGATAAAATTGAATTTCTATTAGCAATGTTAATAATTAATTTTATTGGAAGTGTAAGCATAGGATAAGGTTGAATTTCAGTAGAAATGATAAGATTGAATAAAATTGAGTCTTTTTAGGAATTTAAGCATAGCATAGAATTGAAATTTTATATGGAATATTAAAATTGAATTTTATTTTGGAATGTTAAAATTGAATTTGATTGGGAACGTTAAAATTGAATTTTAGGAATGTTAAAATTGAATTTTTAGGAATGTTAAACTTGAATTTTAATGGAATGTTAAAATTTAATTGGTTGGAGGGCTAGAATTGAATTTTATTAGGGATGTTAAAATTGAATTTTATTGGGAATGTTAAAATTGAATTTTTTTGAATGTTAAAATTGAATTTTTAGGGATGTTAAAATTGAATTTTTAGGAATGTTAAAATTGAATTTTTAGGAATGTTAAAATTGAATTTGTTGGGAGGCTGGAATTGAATTTTATTAGGGATAAAATTTGAATTGTACTAGGAATGATAGAATTTACTAAAATTGAGTTCTATTAGGAATGATACAATTGAATAAAACTGAATTTCATTAGGAACACTAAAATTGAATTTTGTCGGATCAATAAAATTGAATTTTGTTAGAATTTGCACATATTAAAAACGTAAATTTTACCAGCAGAAGTGGTGGTGTCCCATTGGAATGGCGACCTAGCAGGGTCCCTGGACATCGTCTCGTACCCATCTTTCCCAGCATTGCATCCTTGCGGATCCTTGGTGTCTTTCCAGGACACCCAAGTGTCCACCATGCCGATCTCATCCCCGTTGTACGTCACGCTGACACCGGGCAATAAAAGTGTCATCAAGGTCACTGCTCGAGCTCGTTCGGCTCCGAACCGAGTCGCCAATCTCGGTTTATCGTGGTTACCCGCCTGCACACAGTATTTTTACGATCGTTTACCCTTGGCTGCAACAACTCCCCCCAACGATTCCTCCATTTCCATATTCAAATCCAAATAAACTCAATCCTGTAATTTCTTTAAAAAAAGAAACACGTTCCAAGCACTTTCAGGGCTCGTTAGATTCAGCATTAAGGGCGTATTTTGTAATTTACTATCGTCGAAAAATCAAAAAATCTTTTTTCACGATCATTCTAAACGAGATTCAAAGTCATTGATATTTTTCTTAAACGACACCATATGTTTTCCATTGGATATTCTTGTAGCGCATGAAAAAACGAATCCAACGAATACCATGACCATACCATTCCGATCATTCGATCTCGAGGTATTCCTGGATGAAGGAAACAAACCTAATTCAAAACTTTAACTTTCGTGAATATCTCGAGATGGGATGATCGTAATGGTATGGTCATGGTACTCGTTGGATTCGTATTTTCACGCTCTACAATAATACGTAATAAAAAACATCTCTTTTCGGTATAAGAAATATCGTTGACCTTGAAATATCGTAAAAGGATGACTTTTAAGAAAAGTCTCCATAATAGAATAACCTCTAAAAATATCGGTGACGTTGAAATCTAGTGAAAATATTGGAATAATATTGAAAAACTAATCTCAATTCTACTATTTTGTAAACAATCAAGATTTCCAATTTATTTTTGGATCAAACTGACGCTGACTCGTTTCTTCGTTCTCGATCGGCAAGAATAATTAATGCTTACCACCCAATTGGCTGTGGCGCTGTGCGGCATGCTCGTCATCCACGTGTCGATCAACTGTTTGTATTCACCGACAGTTGAATTTTCATTGAGATTCGTGATCATGCCAAAGTTGAAAGGGAAGCTGGATCCGGAGGCGTAATACTTCATGGTGTGGGGTATGTCTGCGTAAGCTTCCATCATCATGGCTCTGTTGCCCTTGTACTCTTTCAGGACCTTGCTCCAACCCTTCACTATATCGTAGGTGTGAGGTTGATCCTTGGTGTACTTTTTAACAGTATAATCGTAATTATTAGGGTCATCGGTGCGTCCTGTTAATGGCTCGTCCAAGAGTCTGGCGTCCTCGCAGAGGTGGGGTATGGCGTCCACTCTGAAACCGTCTATGCCACGGTTTAACCAGAACCTGAGGACATCCTGCAAAAAGAGAATCATTATCCACGGAGTAACTTTTGTTATTCAGTTAGATTTTATTCTTACGAATAGAAGATTTAATTTTTATTTCTAGGAAAATTAATTGAACGTGTGCAGAAATGAATTCTTCACGATTTTTAGGTTACAATTCGCGATTTTGTGCTTAGAATTTCATTATGTATGGAATAATCTCTTGAATTTGGTCAGATTTAATTTTTATTTCTAGAAAAATTAATTGTCCATAAGCAGAAATGAATTCTTCACGATTTTTAGGTTACAATTCGCGATTTTGAGGTTAGAATTTCATTGTGGATGGAATAGTCTCTTGTATTCGACCACATTTAATTTTTATTTCTAGAAAAAGTAATTATCCATGAGCAGAAATTAATTCTTCACGACTTTTAGGTTACAATTCGCGATTTTGAGGTTAGAATTTCATTATGTATGGAATAATCTCTTGAATTTGGTCAAATTTAATTTTTATTTCTAGAAAAATTAATTGTCCATAAGCAGAAATGAATTCTTCACGATTTTTAGGTTACAATTCGCGATTTTAAGGTTAGAATTTCATTATGTATGGAATAATCTCTTGAATTTGGTCAGATTTAATTTTTATTTCTAGAAAAATTAATTGTCCATGAGCAGAAATGAATTCTTCACAATTTTTAGGTTACAATTCGCGATTTTGAGGTTAGAATTTCATTGTGGATGGAATAGTCTCTTGTATTCGACGACATTTAATTTTTATTTCTAGAAAAAGTAATTGTCCATAAGCAGAAATTAATTCTTCACGATTTTTAGGTTAGAACTCCATTAGAAATTGAAAAAACTCAATTATTCAGTCGGATTTGACTCTAACTGGTAAAAAAAATGAACGAGACTCCGTTGAAGAGTGACTTCAACAAAAACCGAAGTTAAATATATTGTTTATTTGAATTATTTAAAAATGTCGAAAATAATATTCTTATGTTCCTTTACTTTTTTATTGGGTCTATTAATTTTCCAACTGAATATTGCATTAGAAAATAAATGCAGCTGAAAAAACGGTTGTACATCAGAAAATAGAAAATGGCCGACTTGAGCCGTTACATTACTTCGAAATTATTTCGTGTAACGATTGGACCGCATGTTCTATTCATGATTCTCCGCGGGAAGTTTCTCCGCGGGAATTACCGGCCAACTTAGAATTCAAAAAACTTTCCGCAGCATTCCTTACCGGGAAATTGCTCAACGCTGACAAGCGGTGATTCAACGTAATGATGCATCTTGTAAATAGTGTTTGATAAGGGAAACAAGATCATGTCACGATCACGTTGAAGTAACAACTAACTCCGGGCAATTGTTACTACTTTCCATTGTTCGTCTTCAAAATCATTAAATTAATATATCAATAATATTATTAAAGTATTATTATAATTGAAGAACTTATTGTTGATTTATACAACTGTGTTGCGTTTTGTCAAATTGTGAAAGAATTCCTAAGACGATTAGGAATGTTAGAATTGAATTTTATTAGGAATGTTAGAATTGAATTTTATTAGCAATGTTAAAATTGAATTTTATTAGGAATGATACAATTGAATAAAATTGAATTTTATTAGGAATGATACAATTGAATAAAATTTAATTTTATTAGGGATGATGCAATTGAATTAAATTGAATTTTAATGACCAAATTATGAATTAATTATAATTATAACAATTTGCAGAAAATTACACGGTGGAGAAACGAAAGCAAAAGTGTTTGTTTACTGTTAGCATTAATATTTAACAAACAATGGTGTGCACAATAAATCAAAGCGCACCGCATTAAAGCATTTCAAACCGACAATGAAGCGCAGTGTTCGTAGACAAGTAGTCTGGTTTTGCATGTCAACCGCAGATGTACTCGCTTAAATCAAATGGCAGCGATGGCGTCGCGGAAAATGAATACTTCGTTTCATTGAAACGAGTCACTCTCTTAAATAAACATTAACATTAATTGCACTGGTCACATTTTTAAACGGTGACGATTTCGATTAAACAAACGACAATAATTCTGGTCGCATTTTACAGCTTCAAACGCCTGCGAAAACTTTGGAAAATTTTTCTCGGAGATGAATCCACCGCGGATTTAAAGATCGAAGCCTCCTCTTTACAACGAGACCTTGAAAAGTGATCTACGATTATTTGTCACGGAGCTATGAAACAAAAATGAGGAACCAGTTCACACCAACACACCGCAAAGTGGTCCGTACACCCTGCGTTCAAAAATGAATAACTCGGTTGAAAATAATCGTACATCAATTTTCAAGGTCTCGTTGTAAAGAGGAACCTTCAATCTTCAAATCTGTGGAAGATTCATTCCCAACAAAAATTTTTTAACATTTTTACAGAGAGTTCAATTCGTAGCTTTTTTGGGGAGAAATGGGTGTTCAGTTTCTCACCTGCTACATCGTGTAAAATTATTCTGGAGGAAAATGAATAATGGAGGGGGTAAGTAGAGGCTTCAAGCTTTAAAACGAGCCCAAGTTTACTGCTGTGCGATTGTATTTTACGAAACTACAACGGCTTGAATATCGCCAATTTTTTGGATTAATGATTGATTACGAAATTGTTGCTAATTCGTCCGAGAATTGTCTGGAAATGCGACTGGACGTGTAATGGAACATTGAATGTTGCTCGGTTTATCGGAGCTCAGACGGATCAGTGTTAAATTCGATGTGGAACGCTAATTACACGGTCTCCGATGTCGTTATTGGAAGAACGGTCAGCCGGGGTATCCCTCCTATACGTTGTCTGTCGATGAGCGATATTTCACAAAAAATTGCAGGCTTCTTTTGCCCGAGGAAAAAGCGACAGGCGAACCGTGTTGGATTTCCACACTTCACGTACACGCGAGCATCGTTTCAGTGGCCAGGGGAACGAAAAGGGCTCCGATATGCGGTGTAATGTATACAGGCAGGATTTATTTCCAGCCTGGTAACGATCCCACGAAATTAATCCAGCATCCGTACAGGCGTCCCATAACACCGAGCAGATAAGAGAATTTATTCCACACACAAACAAAAAATAACAAAAGAACAATGTCTCTTCTTCTCATTCGGAATCGGCGCTTAAGTGATTGGACACGTCGCAAGGTGTTGCAAATATTCGAATGGTACTTTCGATTTTTTCTATTGAATATCTCCTACTTTTTAAAAATATTTCTTACTTTCTAAAAATGTTTCCTATTTTCTAAAGATATTTTTTAAACATAATTCCTATTTTTAAACATATTTCCTATTTTTTTAGTTACATACTATTTTGTTTTCATGTTTCCTGTTTTTCTTATTTTTTTAACATATTGCCTATTTTTTTAAACATATTTCCTACTTTTTCTGAATATTTTCTATTTTTTTTTAATATATCCCACTCCTTAAAAATATTCCCTTTTTTTAAAACTATACCTAAAATCACAATGGTTTGAGATTCTTCCACAATTATTGAAAACATAAAGTTTCTCTTGGAAATTATTTAATAACACAAATTGCAGACTACAATATAAATTCCGCAAGATCAGGATAACATTGAAATGAGTGATTCCTGAGGTCATTTGAAGTAACTTTTCCCTTTGCGAAAATCTTCTCCGCCGCTTCGTTAAGAAGTTATTCATAAAAAATGCGGACCAAACGGGGCGTGGCTACTGCAGACGGACTCCGCCCTCGGAGCAGGTCCCGGTCAGTCATTGGCCGGAGCGGAGTCCGCTGCGGTTTTTCGTGAATAACTTCTTAACAAAGCTACGTAGAGAATTTTCGCAAAGGAAAAAGTTGCTTCAAATGACCTCGGGAATCGCCCCTCTCAAGTGCAACATTTTTGGGACACCGTATTATTATAAATTATTAAATCTGAAGAGTCAATCGTTCACAGGACACAGTTTCTCATTTGACCCGGTAATTTTTGCGAATAAACAATGCTTGCAAACTCGTAGATATATTATTAGACGCAATACCAGACTGAATCACTATGATCGTCGTATGTACATCACAATGATTACCGTACCGCATTTTCCGCAAAAGGTAATGGAATTAATTCCGCACACGTCGGTATTTTTCAACAGCTGTGTTGCATTCAGTAAATTAATGAGATTCCCTCGTCCTGTGATTTTTTTCACATTTTCCGCACAAAGGACGCGGTGCATTTCATCAAATAAATTAACCATGAAGACCGTCAACGAGATGAATGATCGTGGGGAATATTTTTATCAAGACGTAATGCAAATACGTATAATTGTGTGTAAATGATATTCCAGTTAGATTTGTTATTTATCGTGTTATTTTAATGGTGCTTTATAAAAAGGATATCTCGTCCCTGTTTTAAAAAATATGGTAAAAAAATACAAAACAAAAACATTTATTTAAAAAAATAAAGCTTTGATATAAGAAAACAAAACCTTATCTACGAAAATCGAATATCCCCATCCCCACCATTGATGGGACTTCAGGATCTAAGAAACGGAGAGTTTTTCTTAGATCGAGGCATCACTATAATTCTATTTCGAATAGTGTTTCAGTTAGACGTTATTTGTTGTGTCATTTTAACTACATTTCTAAAAAATCTCGTCGGTCTAATCTCGAAGTCTCGAATTTTTTATAGTGATACAACACGATCAGGTTATCAATGCTTACGATAAATTTTATCTTCCCGAGTTCATATCTCGTTAATAGAATTATTTCGATGTCCCGGGACATTTTACTGTTCCGTTCGACGATGCGTAAAATTAGTTATTAACAATTAAGAACGTAGCCGACTTCAGATTGCGAAATCGATCGCATTATTCGGGACAGCGGCACAGGAAAAAACAATTAAGAAACGACTTTCACATAAGCCGGATAACAATAATCTCGGTAAAAATTAGTTCTATCAGTGTAGTGATTCGAGGTTGAATGCAATCTGCTGGCTTGAGTGCAAGTATCACGATAAAGTATTAGTGTGTGTCATAGATATACAGGGTGTACCACGCAACTGGAACAGGATGTACCTCCTAAGAGGTTGGGAATAGAAGAAGATCCAACATTTCTCACAATTTTCTAAGGGGCAACTCGCAATTTTCTAATGGCAACCAATAAAACATAGAAATCTATGTTGATGTGGATGAGTACACCTATTCAACAATTTTCTTAAGCCACATTACCATTTTTTAATTGTCACCAAAGAAATATAAAATTCTACGTTGACATGAACGAGTGTACCCACTTCTCAATTTTCTAATCATCACCGATAAAATATATAATCTATATAGCCTCCTCACAATTTTTTTATTGTGACCAATCAAATATAAAATTCTACGTTGATGTGGATGAATGGATCAATTCAACAATTATCTAATGGCCACTAATAAAATATAGAAATCTATGTTGATGTGGATGAGTACACCTATTCAACAATTTTCTTTAGCCACATTACCATTTTTTAATTGTCACCAAAGAAATATAAAATTCTACGTTGACATGAACGAGTGTACCCACTTCTCAATTTTCTAATGATCACCGATAAAATATATAATCTATATAGCTTCCTCACAATTTTTTTATTGTGACCAATCAAATATAAAATTCTACGTTGATGTGGATGAATGCACCAATTCAACAATTATCTAATGGCCACCAATAAAATATAGATATCTATGTTGATGTGGATGAGTACACCTATTCAACAATTTAGTTTACACACCTCACAATTTTTCATTCTTCTCCAATGAAATATAAAATTCTCTGTTGATGGCGATGAATGCACCTATTCAACAATTTTCTAATGGCCACCAATAAAATATAGAAATCTATGTTGATGTGGTGAGTACACCTATTCAACAATTTTCTTTACACACCTCACAATTTTTTAATTGTGACCAATCAAATATAAAATTCTACTTCGATGTGGATGAATGGAACAATTCAACAATTATCTAATGGCCACCAATAAAATATAGAAATCAATGTTGATGTGGATGAGTACACCTATTCAACAATTTTCTTTACACACCTCACAATTTTTTAATTGTGACCAATCAAATATAAAATTCTACGTTGATGTGGATGAATGGACCAATTCAACAATTTTCTAATGGCCACTAATAAAATACAGAAATCTATGTTGATGTGGATGAGTACACCTATTCAACAATTTTCTTTACACACCTCACAATTTTTTAATTGTGACCAATCAAATATAAAATTCTACTTTGATGTGGATGAATGGACCAATTCAACAATTATCTAATGGCCACTAATAAAATATAGAAATCTATGTTGTTGATCTGAATTATTTCGGCAAGTGTTCCGGAGTACCTACGTTACAACAGGAGATAACTTTTAGCTTCGATAACTTCCTAACGAACAAGTTTAGGGCATAAGTGTGTTACTACTTTCACGTAGAGCACAAAAAACTGCGTCGATTGATGCGATCGAAAACCTAGGTTTCCATTTCCAAAAAAAAGTGCAGTTGCATTTTGCTGATGCACCGATGCACAGAAAGTGCATAAAATTGGTTGCATATTATGCACGATCTGATTGAACTTTTACTTATAACATCTTCTTCTATTCCCAACCGTTAAGTAGGTACAGCCTGTTCCAGTTGCGTGGGACACCCTGTGTAATATCGAGCGAAAATCATGCTTCGATATTATACTAATCGATAACCGGATCCACGGCGCGGCGTGCTACCTGTCAAACGTGGATTCGACGCGATTTCTGCCCCCCCCCCTTACCTAATTTTGGCTGCAGGAACCTCAAGCTAAATTAGGGTTTCATTGCTAGGTCGAAGCTAATTCGATTCCCGAGAAAATTCTCTATGCCGATGATGCAGCTTGATTGGAAGTAGTGGACTGACGAACTCGCGTAATGAAGCAGAATTTTCAAACCTGCCTGTGTATGTGTCTTCTCTGTGTGTGTGTGTGCTTTTGCAAATTGCCTCGCTTCAGATTTTTATAATAGAAATTAGATGAATTTTCTAGATTAATCTCATTCAGCAATGCAATTTATGTTATACATCGGGGAACCTCGTTGGTGGTTGTTTAACAAATGTTTATCAACACGGCTTGTGCAGTATTCACATATTCCTGAACAGTATTATTCGTTGCAATAATGTTCGCCGATATAATAAATTTTAGACAACAATATTAATGAAAAGTAAATGTTTAAAAAATTCTAGAAGTTCAAATTTCAGGCGAATAGCTGTCCTGGGCAACTTGCGACTCGCGAGCCATGACTACCCACTTCTGGATCCTCCCCTCCAATTCCGAAGTGTGGAGGGCGGTAGGGGAGACTAGGGAGGCGTGGTGGGGGAACCGGAATAATTTAATTTTAATTTAATATAAAAATAATTTTATAATTACAAATTTAATTTTAATTTTGTAACCGGAATAATTTAATTTTGATTTCAAAAAAATAGAAGTTTATAATTATAAATTTAATTATAATTTTGTAACCGGGATATATATAGTTGTCAACCGGAATAATTTAATTTTAATTTCAGCAAAATAATAAGTTTATAATTATAAATTTAAATATAATTTTTATAATCACAAGTTAATTTTAATAATTACAAATTCCTGTTCCCCCACTACCAGTGGTTTATTAAAATTTTAATTCGCCTCCCGTTTCCTGAGGAACACTAATGGCCTTCGTTTGCCAGCATCTTCGTGATTATTTGCAGTAATTATATTTGCAATAATTTTTCTAACAGTACATACCTGCATCTCCTTCACTAAAAGTTCATTATTGTAGTTGAGGTCTGGTTGCTCAGGTGCAAATTGGTGGAAGTAATACGCGTTGCGTTCCGGTCGCCAGGTCCATGCCGGTCCACCGAACACACTCACCTGCGTAAGAAGTGACAATACCTAAATGTTTACTATGTTAAACAATTGTATCATTAAATAATATTCAATGAAACGAGGTATATCTGCACGAATTGAAAATAGAAGACAATTTTTTAAAAATTGTGTTCGCACGTGACTGCCAGCACAATGTTATTAACTAAATGTGTATTCTCCTGTAGTAACTCAATATTTATATTACTTAGTCATAATTAGATCATTTACGAAGATTTTCGAGCAAATTTTGTTTTTTTGTGGAAGCAACTAATTAACTCAGCTGCTATACGATGTTTTACAGATTCGGGTTCGTCTGCGCAGAAAAATGTAGAATTTCTCAACTTTCTCTGCAACAAAATTTGCCAGCCGATAATCCAATAGTTTTACACGGAGAATTTTAATTAGGACGTAGTGAGTTGGCAAAAAATTCACCATTAATTATACTCCAAACAATAATCCATAAATCCATGAATTTTCCTAAAGTTTTAACAATTTTCCATAAAACCATCAGTTTTTCACAAATGCAGAAATTTTCATAATGGTTGCCACTTTCCCCCAAATCGAATAATTTTCTTCTAATTTAGATTTCCCCAAACGCAATTTTCCTTAAATAAAAAAATTTTTAAGTTTTCCCCAAGCAGAATTTTCCTAAAATTCATAAGTTTCCCTAATTAAATTTTCCTAAAATTCAGAAGTTTTCCCTAAATCCAGAAATTTCCATTTTGGCAGTTTCCTCCAAACTTGAGAATTTTCCTGAACAGAAATTTTCCCCAAAAGCAATTTTTCTGAAATTTAGCAGTTTCCCCAAGTCTAACAATTTTTCTGAAAAGCAATTTTCCCCAGATCTATACATTTCTCCGAAAAGTAATGTACCCCAGATTTAGAAATTTTCCCCAAAAGTAATTTACCCCAGATCTAAAAATTTCCCCCCAAAATAATTTACCCCAGATCTAAAAATTTTCCTCAACTTCTGAATCTTTCCTAAAAAGCAGTTTTCCCCAAATTTCGAAAAAAAATCGAGTGACGTATAAAAAAAATTCGAACAAATAATTGACTTACCCAATTGTTTGGCGGTGCCCTAGTGCCATTTCCCAAGTCTTTGCCCTGGTGCCACACATAGTAATCGTCGTACGGTTTAATATTCTCCAAACTCTTCTGGAACCACTCGTGCTTGTCCGAGGAATGATTAGGCACGAAATCCATGATCATTTTAAGGTTCTTGTTGTGTGCAGAGTCGAGCAACTCCTCGAAGTCCTGTATTGTCCCAAAAACGGGGTCGATGTCGGTGAAATTGGAAATGTCATAACCAAAATCGACCATCGGGCTTGGGTAAATAGGGGACACCCAGAAAGCGTCGACGTGAGACTCAACCAGATGATCTAACTTGCTTATGATACCTGAAAAAAATTATTTTTTCCGTATTTAAAAATGATTTGTTAATGCGTCCGCGATTATATTATCTATGTACAGATGTTCGTTGAACAATAGCGTGACGAGACTTCTATTTTTATTTTCTGATCGTCGTTCTGATCGCGCGTCATTTGAAAAACGCCGCGGATTTAGAGTCGCGTTTAATTGACGTCGATCCGTCTCGTCTGATCCCCTGTGCTTCACTTTTTTCATCTTTATAATTTATTCTCGGCTAACGTGCACGCTTTGGTTCTTCTGATAATTGCATCCGCAACAAAACGGACCGCGCGACTGCTTTTGTCACCGCGCGAAATTACGTAAATCAAAACGCGTCGCGAGGAGAACAGAGAGGCCAACGCGATTATGTTTCCAGATGTACAGGGTGGTCCGGTACAAATTAACAGTTGAATTGATTATTCCTGGGGATACCGAGAATTTTTATTAAAAAAAAGTTGCTCGGGACCTATAATATGGTCGCAATAATTTTTTTGCAGCTCGAGAATTTTCGGAGATTTCAAGGTCACCTTCAATTTTTTTCATCAGAATCGTATGTTTTTTTATATATTAATCGATGCGGCTCGACATTGTCTATAAAAATTATTAGTTTAACAGATATTGTGTATTGAATTTTTGGTTTTTTTATTGATACACTCAAAGCAGAATTGTAATAATTTTTTAATTGTACGAATAATTTAGTTAATTCACCGAGAGATTACAAAATAATAGAAAATTAACGTGGTAATCATATGCACACATGTTCAGTTTGTTTAACAATATTAAATCTATTATATAGATATTGTTTATTGGATTTTTCGTTTTGTTATTGATACACTCAAAGCAGAATTGTAATAATTATTAAACTGGACGAATAATCTAGTTAATTAACTGGGAGATTACAAAATAATAGAAAATTAATATAATCATATGTGCGCATGTTCAGTTTGTTTAACAATATTAAATATATTTGTATAGATATTGTTTATTGGATTTTTTTATTGATACACTCAAAGCAGAATTATAATAATTATTAAACTGGACGAATAATCTAGTTAATTAACTGGGAGATTACGATTATGTTCAGATTGTTTAACAATATTAAATGAGCAGATAGGGGAAGAAAATTTTTCTGACCACCTTGTACAATTAATTTCAGTTTTCCTTCTTCGTAAAATGTTTCGAATTTGATGAAAATGCCAGGTTCCGGTTCGTGTGTAAAGAGTAATACCGTCCGCGTTCGGACGGACAGCTATTATGGCTGTTCTTTGCAACCGTGAGGCGACTGAACGTCAAAGAAGGGAAAAAGATGGCCCGGGAAAGAACGTGTGCGCGCTTACCTCTCAAATCACCCACGCCATCCCCGTTGCTGTCTTTAAAGCTCCTGGGATAAATCTGATAAAGCGACATTGTCCGCCACCATTCCTGGCCCCGCTGATCGTGTCCAGCAACCGCGTACAATGACATTACACAGAACAGTATTATGGCCTTCATGTTTCCTAAACACACGAAACTATGGAGGTCAACGTGGGTCTAACGAGAGTTTATTAAATAAACGACTGTAACGGGTACACGTAATCACGAATAGAGTGTAAAATTCTACTGTTGATGTGCAGCTATTCAACAATTTTCTAATTTCCACCAGTAAAACATAAAAATTTATGTTGATGTTGATTGATGCAGATATTCAACAATTTTCTAATGGCCAACCATGATATATAAACATTTATGTTGAGAAGGATCAGTGCACCTTTTCAACAATTTTCTAATGGCCACCAATAAAATATAGAAATCTATGTTGATGAGGATGAGTGTACCTATTCAATAATTTTCTAATGGTCCCTAATAAAATATAGGAATCTATGTTGATGAGAATGAGTGAACCTATTCAACAATTTTCTAATGGTGACACATAAAAAATAAAATTCTACGTTGACGTGAACGAGTGCACCCACTTTTCAACTTCCTAATGGTCCTTAATAAAATGTAGAAATCTATGTTGATGTGGATGAGTGTTAATGTGTGATCTGTGTTGATGTGAATGAACCTATTCAACAATTTTCTAATGACCACCTGCCTATTCTTTAATGGTCCCTATTAAAATATAAAATTCTACTAATTCACAATTTTTAAAATTCTAATAATTATTCTAATAATATATTCTACTAATTCACAATATTATAATGACCGGCAATAAAATATAAAATGCTACGTTAACGTAAACAAATGTTATGATAAACCGTATCGCCTTCTACGTTGACAAACGTGACTGTACCGTGTATTAATATTCGCGATGGTTATTTTCGGACGAATGACCTATAAAGAGAAGAGAATTTGATGTGAACGAGACTCGATATTGTTGTATGTAGACGTATTGTTGTTCACTGATTTACAGGATCTCGGCTGGTAAATGTCGCGATCGATTTCTACGTGTACGCGTACTGCGATCGCAGGCGATGAATCTAATGCGTCCTTTGATTACCGTGCGTATGCAGCCCAATTAGATCGAACTGCCACCGGCACCAACGTCACAACAACAACTACAGCGAAATCTAATGACATCGGCCCCCTTTTATACCCGCATTGTGTAATTCGAGCGGAGTAGGGTCTATCTAAAGTTTCTTATACACACACATATGACGAATGTTCCTCCCACAGTGGCCAGTAATTTGATATATGGGGACTGTAGGTCATGTAGCTATTGCAGAAATCCACGTTACCGACGAACATCCGATCCTTCGTCCTATCGATCTTCCAAATTTGATATTTGTAATTAAACTGAAATTTTTTTTCTTAAATTTTCCACCTCCTAAAAGTATTTCTGTAAAATAATACTGCTAAAATATTTAAATAAATTAGTATTTAATTTAATAATAATTTACTAATTTACTAATTTGATGCTAATTTGCAAATCCAATATAAATTAGTATTTAATGTAATACTAATTCAATATAAATTAGTATTTAATGTAAAACTAATTTAATACTAATTAGTATTTAATTGAATACTAATTTAATACTACTTAGTATTTAATTGAATACTAATTTAATACTGATTAGTATTTAATTGAATACTAATTTACTCCTATTTAATAATTCGTATTTAAATAAATTAACTGGTTCTCCACAGAATGTCATTAAGTGCAAATAACAATATTAGAATAATTAAGTAAACAATTCTTCACACCATAATTTTGTAATAACAATTTTTCAGCACTTTTCGTCGTGGTACACATTATACATAATAGCATTTCGGATTTACTTTAGATACACCGTAATCAAAAAATCACAAAATTCAAAGTTGTTTTTTGCAATTGAGATAAGGAGACAATTACTTGCGAAATGTGCTCAATATGACTGTCATATGACAGTATCACTTTCTAAGTTGTACTAATTTACTAATTTGATGCTAATTTACTAATTCAATATAAATTAGTATTTAATGTAATGCTAATTCAATATAAATTAGTATTTAATGTAATACTAATTTAATACTAATTAGTATTTAATTGAATACTAATTTAATACTACTTAGTATTTAATTGAATACTAATTTAATACTGATTAGTATTTAATTGAATACTAATTTACTCTTATTTAATAATTCGTATTTAAATAAATTAACTGGTTCTCCACAGAATGTCATTAAGAGCAAATAACAATATTAGAATAATTAAGGAAACAATTCTTCACACCATAATTTTGTAATAACAATTTTTCAGCACTTTTCGTCGTGGTACACATTATACATAATAGCATTTCGGATTTACTTTAGATACACTGTAATCAAAAAATCACAAAATTCAAAGTTGTTTTTTGCAATTGAGATAAGGAGACAATCTTGTTAAATGTGCTCAATATGACTGTCATATGACAGTATCACTTTCATTTGATAGCATAGTGTTATCATATATTCATTTCGAGATCGATCGCGATCAATATGTATAACGATCAACCGGATGAGCTCGATATTTCATTAATGGAAAAATTTGATGATGTACTGTGTCATCCTATCTTGAATGTTCATCTCGTATCGCGATTATGCTGTTTAGTTTTTTAAAACAACAGGAAGATAATTCTCTCAATTTGTCTAGATAGAGATCGGACAGTGTTGAATAGAAAAAACAAAATTATAGCGGAAAATGGCATTTTTCACTGCTGCGAATCTTTTTCAGATGATCTTGATAAAAATTTCAGGAAACTGAAATATTATTATTATTATATTATTATTATATTACTATTGTTATTATTATATTATTATTATATGATTATTATATTATTATTGTATTATTATTATATTATTATTGTATTATTATTATATTATATTATTATTATTATTTTTTTTTTCAATATGCACAGATTGCTACTTTTATATAGCGAACAAACAGTTACATCAACAGTGTACAAAAAAATATACGTGTGCATAAAAACTATACAAGTTCATTTAAAAAATCAAGGTTGACCTTCACATGTCCTTGACGCGTTCCACCCATGATAAAAACTAGTGACACCGGTATGACGTAAATGGAGGTGAAAATATTTGGTGTCCCACCCTATATAGAACTCGCCTCTAGTTCCAACGATATAAACAAACATATTCTCGGTAGCATTGCACAATATCGAACAATTTGGCAGTGCACTATTACTACAATATTGGTACCATTATAGTTATGTGTTTATGAGTCGAAACGTGTGCAGATCAGGTATTTATTTTCGCACGAAGAAATTCTATTCTATTCAGTTGCAACATAATGTTCGCGCGCCATCAAGAAAATGGGATTCCAGAACTGTTCGAAGTCAACACAGGCTGCGTTAGAAGTTTTATTTTGTTTGCACTCAGTCATGCCCGCGCTGCTGAGCAAGTAATCAACCTGAGTGTCGCTATCTTCAAACGAACATATTTCATGGACGTAGGCCTCTACTTCACCTCAGGTTACGATCAATTATTCTTACTATTACAATTATTCTTACTAATCCACTTTCCATGTTATAGCGAATTCCGACGAAATGTCGCCTAACTAACACGCCGCGGCGCTTCGAAACTTTCTCGGTCGCACTCCGCAGGACCAACACAGAAATTCCCCATTCTTCCAAAATGGTCAATATTTACATCGTGATATCTTTTATTTCAAAATTTAAAATAATTATAATTTAACTATAATTTAAAAAATTCGCAAAAACCAACACGTCGCACAAGAAGGTCGATGGGACACCCCTCACTTAAACCTTAATAAAACGGCTGGAAAAAATCGCACATCAATTTTTAAGCCGTCGCTGGAAAGAGGAAGCTTCGGTCTTTAAATCCGCGTTGGATTCATTTCCGAGAAAAATTTTTCAAAGT
Source organism: Lasioglossum leucozonium (assembly GCA_028454225.1). NCBI lineage: Eukaryota > Metazoa > Arthropoda > Insecta > Hymenoptera > Halictidae > Lasioglossum > Lasioglossum leucozonium. The sequence goes on from CM052213.1 coordinate 2,631,296, forward strand.
TTCCACATTCGTTTGAATCGTGTTATCGAAGGAAACGCGTTTCTTGGCTAACTAACACGCCGCGGCGCTTCGAAACGTTCCGGTCGCACTCCGCGGGACCAGCACATCGACCCTCACATACTTAGGATAAAATGGACGCTGGGTTGTGAAACTAGAGACTCCTAGCTTTAAAATGAGACCAAATTTATTGTCATATGACAATTTCTTACTGAATTATCACTGTTTAAATGTTGGCTATTTTTCGAGATACTCAGCGTTCTTACTTTTTGGATGCAAATTCGAAATAAAGCTGATTAGAAGGGCCGGGAATTAATTTGTCAACCTAATGCAACTGGAGGAACGCTGAAAAATGATTTAGTATCCACTCTTCCTTACGAGGTAAAAATTCCGACGTTCATCCTAATTGCACCCTCGAGAAGTATACTGCGTCACGTAACTAAAGATTTAAGTGGTCCCTCGGGAATCGCTCGAACGAGAGTTACACCATTTGTTGTATCCCAAACGTTTTAGTTGCTGAAAGTTCGTGAGTTGCGTAATGTTTCCAGTATCCGAACTGGGTAACGAAAAATAATAATCAAATGTTTGTTGAACATTTATAAAGTGTAGTGAATAAATTAATTATTATGCAATGATAATAGCAACAATGCACTAGTAAGGCAACTAATTGGATTTTGTTTCTAAAATTGATACAGATAAAATTTTGTATTTACCTGTTTTAATAAAAAAAAAAAATGGTATGATTTTGTGGGAAACCAGACACATGATTATGTTAATATTTATTCAAGTTGATCAACATACAGCGAACAAACTCTAATTCTGGTAATGGTAGTATTGCGGTGTTTTCATTGTACTTCTCGTTCTACGCCTTGGTGAGAACCAATACGCCATATGGAGGCAAAGTTGCAGCCCCCCTAGGACAGAACCGAGACCTGGAATTGTGGATAAAAAAATATTGTTAAACAAACTTTTCGATTTTATAAATATTTTACAAATAATTCCTTTAATTTAATATCCGTTATCAAACTCTTCGCCGAGCTAACTAGTGTAATTGTTAAATAATTTTTGTTCCAGAATTACACAATTATTAATCATATTTTTCTTCATTTCCTATTCGTAGGATTTAAAGATTCATTTAAATGAAATTCATTTGTATGAAAAATTATAAATAAATTAAAAGTATGTATAGAATATTATACTTACCCCTTCCTCACGTCAAAGGCCTCCGTCGCGTAGTATACTCTCAATCTGCAAAGCGGTTTTTGGATTGGTTGCAAATTCACAGTCTCTGTCTCACCTCCGAGGTTCAATACTGCGTACACAGATCCTTGCCGTGTGGTTTCTCTGCGAAGAAACATCAAAAATCCCGTGCAATAATTGCTGACACAATTCCACAAGTTTCAACGCCCCAATTGCATTTTTCCCCCATTCAGAAGAATTATAAATTTCCATTCAAAAATACGAGGTGTCCCAAAAACTAATTTCGAAATTGATTCCTCAGGTCATTCGAAGAAACTTTTTCCTTTGCGAAAATGTTCTGCGAGGCTTCGTTCAGGAGTTATTAACGGAAAACGCGGACGGACTCCGCCCCCGCGACACGCCCCGCGGAGCGTAGCGCAGTCATTGGCCGGGAGGCGGGACCTGTTACGGAGGCGGAGTCCGTCCGCGTTTTCCGTTAATAACTCCTGAACGAAGCCTCGGAGAACATTTTCGTAAAGGAAAAAGTTGCTTCAAATGACCTCAGGAATCCTGTCAATGATTTACAACATTTTCGGGGCACCCTGTATGAGATATGCGAGCGTTTACCTGGCGATAAAGAGAACATTTTCGCTCAGCAGTTTGACAGCCAGATTTCCGTTTTTGAGTGCTGGCGACTTCTTCAGACGCGCGATGCTGACGTAGAAGTTGTAGAAAGATTTCGGGTCCTTCTTCTCCGCTGCCAAATTGACAGTTTCATAGTCATCGTTGACTGGAATCCAAGTTGTGCTGTTCGTGGAGAATCCTGCAATAAACGTGTTAATTACGAATAATTCATCGAGGACCTAATAATAATTTAACAATGCACATATTTCGTCCATATTTTTACATTTTTCGTCCCCCAAAATTACCCAGAGCTCACCGGCAGAGAGGCTGTTGTCCCATTGGAACGGAGATCTTTCTGGATCCCTGGACACTTTCTCGTACCCATCCGGACCCGCCATACATCCTTGCGGGTCCTGAGTGTTTTTGTACGAAATCGTCGTGTCGACCATACCGATCTCGTCGCCGTTGTACGTCACAGCCGCTCCGGGCAGCACGAAGGTCATCACTGTCACCGCTCGGGCTCGGTCGGGTCCGAATCGGGTCATCAATCTCGGGTTGTCGTGGTTGCCGGCCTGCAAGAATCGTTCGTCTCTACAGACTGCAGGCTTTCATGTTGAATAAATATTTTATGTGTAATTGTCGAAAAATTTTTAAACAATATTTCACCCAAATTTAGGTTTTACGTTTCCGAGAATTAAAAAATTGCAAAATCCCCACGCTTCCGCCCGGTCACGTGACGCGTCCCCCTCCTACGGCGCTCTCCCGCTCGGTCACGAGTCCGGTCCCTTTCGCGCGCACGTCACAATGTCACGTGACTACCCCGATACTGGCGGGGAGGGGTAACGTTTCTTCCCCTCAACTCGTGCCCCCTCTCCCCCTCCATCAGGCGACTCCGTCGATACTTACCACCCAGTTAGGGGTGGAACCGTGCGGCATGTTTTGGACCCAGTTGTCGATCATGTTCTTGAAATCGGAGGCTGACGCATTGGATTTCAAGCCAGTGACCAATCCGAAGTTGAAGGGGAAGCTGGCTCCGGCATCGTAGAACTGCAGCGTGTGCTTCAGGTCCGTGTACGCCTCTATCATCATCACCTTGTTGCCTTTGTATTGGTCAAGGGTCTCACGCCATCCTCTCACGATCTCGTATGTTCGCGGCTGGTCCTTCGTGTACAGATGGACCGTGTAAGCGAAATTGTTCGGGTCGTCGGTGGCGCCAGACAGCGGCTCGTCGGCGAACGTCTGGTTCTCGCAGAGTCGAGGAACAGCATCCACGCGGATTCCGTCGATTCCTTTGTCCAACCAGAACCTGAGGACGTCCTGCGAATACACGTACACTAATAAGTAGAGCTGGCCTGGGAAACGCTCCACCCCCCCACTCCTCGGACCTCCCCACTAGAGCCCTGTGGAGCGTAGGAGGAGGGCGGGGCAATGTGAAATAGCTGAGAATGGGGGAATTGGTAAACTGGGAGTGGGGGAACCGGTACACTGGTGGTGGGGGGACTGGTAAACTGGGAGTGGAAGGGACTGATAAACTGGGAGTGGGGGAATCCCTACACTGGTGGTGGGGGAACTGGTAAACTGGGAGTGGGGGGACCGGTACACTGGTGGTGGGGGGACTGGTAAACTGGGAGTGGGGGAACCGGTACACTGGTGGTGGGGGGTCTGGTAAACTGGGAGTGGGAGGGACTAGTAAACTGGGAGTGGGGGAATCCCTACACTGGTGGTGGGGTAACTGGTAAACTGGGAGTGGGGGAACCGGTATACCACTCGCACTCTGACAATTGTAAACGATTATTAAAAAAAGAATTTGACCACTAAATATCCGAATGAAAAAATTTTTTCGAATGTTATAGTTTTTCTAGTTTGTTCGCGATTAGTTTTACAACATTACCCACCTGTATCTCCTCTACCACTTTATCATTATAATAGTTAAGATCGGGCTGCTGTTCCACGAACTGATGGTAATAATAAGCATCACGTTCTGGTCGGTACTTCCACGCTGACCCGCCGAATATACTAATCTGCACGAACAGAATGATTTGCCAGACATTAGGATAAACAATTGAACAAATGAAAATCATCACAATTGAACAAATCAAAACAAAGATGTCCCGAAAATGTTGTACTTGAACGGGGCGATGCCTGAGGTCGTTCCGAGTAACTTTTTCCTTTGAGAAAATGCTCTGCGTGGCTCCGTTGGAAAGTTTTTAATGAAAAACGCGGACCAAACGAGGCGTGGCTACTGGCGGACGGACTCCGCCTCGGCTACAGGTCCCGCCTCCCGGCCAATGACTACGCTACGTTCCGCGGGGCGTGGCTACTGGCGGACGGACTCCGCCTCGGCTACAGGTCCCGCCTCCCGGCCAATGACTACGCTACGTTCCGCGGGGCGTGTCGCGGAGGCGGAGCCTACGCTGTTGACACGCCTTGATTGGTTTTTCGCTGATGACTCCTTAACGGAGCCGCGAAGAATATTTCCGCAAAGGAAAAAGATTCTTCAAATTGCCTGACGAACAACCCGTTTCAAGGAGGTACGTGTCGGGACTACAGAAAGTTTCTACATTAAAATTTACAGTCAACCGAAAATACAATCACGTATATTAAACAGTGTAACGAAAGCACAGTTGCTACAAAACAAAATGACACGAGTTCCGAACACAGATTGTTAATAATCCCTATGGACAATAAAATGACAGTAATAGACGATGCCTCGTCGAAATAAATGCGTTTCCACATTTCCGTACGCCGATGAAAAATAAATTTAACGAGTGCGCGTTGCATTACCCATCGGACCCGTTTCAATATTCGACGTAAATCGAATAGTTTGTAAAATTCAGCGTCATTCTTTCTCGCGAGATATGCATGGAAATTACGGACTGAAACGCGTGCACGCGAGGCTGAAGTTAATCATCGGTATGAACCAGAAATGTGGAAACGTTCCAACGATCCGTGTTACTGAATAATACTTTCGTTAAAATATTCCTGTGCGGTATCCTCTTGTATAATAAAATCAATTTTTGCTTATTCTCTGAACACTCTCCGAAGATTTTTGAACACTTTGCAAATATAATATTTACTCTGCAAAATTTTCAGGGATTATAACAGTTTCTTAAAATAAATATTCGCTTATTTTCTGATTGCACGAATAAATTATTTTCATTAATATTTGAGCCCGAATCTAGTCTTGCAGAATTTGCATAGTTTACAATATTTCGAGACCGCTGAGATCATTTGAAGAAACTTTCTCCTTTGCGAAAATGTTCTCCGCTCCTTCGTTAACGAGTTATTAGCGAAAAATGCGGTCCAATCAGGGCGCGCCCACAGCAGACGGACTCCGCCCCGACCAATGACAACGCCGCGCTCGGCGCGCCCTGCCCCGAGGGCGGAGTCCGTCCACCGTAGCCACGCCCTGATCGCGTCTTTCGTCAATAACTCCTCAGCGAAGCCTCCGAGAACATTTTCGCAAAGGAAAAAGTTATTTGGAATGACCTGAGGAATGTCCCCTTTCGAGTACAACATTTTTGGGACACCCTATACGATATTAGTCTGTAGATGTTGCAGGCAATAATAACGAATTCATCGACGGTAATGTTTATGAATTTTTAAAAATTGGCAATAAAAAATGTTGAACTCACCCAATTGTTTGGTGGCACCCTGGTGCCATTTGCGAGCGTCCTGCCCTTGTGCCAGACATAGTAATCGCTGTACGGTGGGATATTCTGCAAGCTCTTCTGGAACCATTCGTGCTGGTCCGAGGTATGGTTCGGGACGAAGTCGATGATCACCTTCAGGTTCTTGCTGTGAGCAACCTTCACCATATGCTCGAAATCTTTCATTGTTCCAAAAATCGGATTGATGCCACGATAGTCAGATATGTCGTAGCCGAAATCGACCATGGGGCTAGGGTAAAATGGGGATACCCAGAATGCGTCGATGTGGGACTCAGCCATGTGATTCAGCCTGCTCGTGATACCTGTCGCCATAAAACCCATTGTTAGACTGATCTCTGTGAGATGGTAGCTAAAATCATAATAGCTGTCCACTCCACTCCCGTGTCACAAGGTCCAGGTCATGGGAATGAAATGGACAGCTATTATGACTTCAGCTATCTTCTTTCGAGAAACGTAAAACAAAATGTCAAAGGTGGAGAACGGTGGCGTGAAAGAATGCGGTACACTTACCGTTCAAATCACCGATGCCATCTCCATCGCTGTCTTTATAGCTCCTAGGGTACACCTGGTACAGGGAAAGCGACCTCCACCATTCCGCCTTAGCATCCACAGTCAACGCGTACAATGACAGTACACAAAACAGTACCGTCGCCCTCATCTTTCCTGAACACATCAAATACCCCATGTACACGCAATGACGATTTTGAAAAATACACATTTTGAAAAATGAGAATTTTGGACAATACAAATTTTGGAAAATGAAAATTTTGGAAAATACAAATTTTGGAAAATGAGAATTTTGGAAAATAC
>CM052213.1:2637676-2662205 GCA_028454225.1 Lasioglossum leucozonium
AATTGACTCGGTGGTCGGTACTTTTTTGCAGGACACCCTATAGATTTTCTTGGATACTTTTGTGGGGCTTGAAAAGACGAGTTCAACGAGTACCATGAACGTGCCATTACGATCGTTCAATCGTGAGATATTCCTATCCAAAAAGTACGATTTTGGATTAGGTTTGTCCCCTTCGGATACGAATATCTCGAGATTGAATGATCGAAACAGTACGGTCATGGTACTCGTTGGATTCGTCTTCGGACGCTCTACAAAAATATCGAATCCGATATACAGGGTGTCGTACAAAAAAAAAATACACCGGAGTGATATTTGTCTTCGGCGGTCGCTCGTTACGGTAAATTATCGAGTGCTCGAGTCCGGCGATATATAATTAAACAATTACTATAATGAAACCGGTGCAGCTAGCTACGAAAATGTCCGACAAACCGGAATCGAATATTCGGTATCCATTAAACTTGATTATACTTCAGATACCTCTAAACACGCATTACGGTCGAGTTACGGTCGTTGATTCGCGTCGTAATTACAGGCGAAAATAATCCCGGACGGTTTTCGCTCTCCCGAAACGAACGCCGGCCGAGAACCGAAAAAAATTCATCGGAACAATACGTTTTCTTCTTGTCAAATGCCGTAGCTCTAGCTCATTATTATACCGAGATATGTGTAGCGTAGAATACCTAATGCACAGGAATTAATACGTCTTGTAGTACACGCTGTATTATCGATCGTTAGCCAACTCTGTATAGCAACAACGAGACTTTTGCCTCTCCCAGTATACATATATGTAATTCGCACATGGGTATAGTGCACGACCATAACCGACTCCAAGACCGCGGCGGGCAAGAGTGTTGCGACAGTGACAATTACAGAACAGTAATGTACAAAGATGAAAAAACAAGTCGTGAACTCTGTGTACATAGTTCGACCTTGAACAACCTTCGCGAACAATAAACGCAATTCAACAGAAAAATTCCACGAGATTGTAATTACAAATTAAATATAAAATAACAAATCGGTGTACATAGTTTGACCTTGAACGACCTTCGCGAACAATAAACGCAGTTCAACAGAAAAATTCCACGAGATTGTAATTAGAAATTAAATATAAAATCTGTGTACATAGTTCGACCTTGAACGACCTTCGCGAACAATAAACGCAGTTCAACAGAAAAATTCCACGAGATTACAGCAAAATTACATGTACATTATTATTATCGTTATTATTATTTATTGCCTTAAACCGTACAAGGTTTATACAGCAATGTAGAAGAAGGACACGTAGAGAAAAATGGACAACGAGCGCGGCGAAAAAAGAAAGAAAAAAATAAAAACACATCCGACACAGCATGACCGACTCTCTTGACCTTGCCTGGCCTGTCAGATCCTCTTCTCTAGCCTCTTTTTAGATCGTTCTAGGTGTAACCTGCCTCCATTCTTGGATGACTGCCTGTTTGCCAGCTGAATGCCATAACTTATTAATCGTCGACTGTCCCTCTGTTTGTGTTCTCTGCGTCTATATATATATATATAAATATATATACAAACAAACCAAAAAAAAAAACAACAACAACAATTGCATGCGTCTAGGATATTGTGTACGCCGCGAGACAAGTCTTTTCGGACACGAGATGTTTGCGTATGGAATGCTTGAGCGTCGCCGGTAACAACGAGATATAACATCCTCGAGCCAATGTCTCTGACCTTGAAAAGAAAAAAAAAATGAAAACAGAGAACACGTGTAATATACCTCGTCGTACATGAAACACGTTTCTCTTAATTTTTTTTTTTTTCCTAGAGAACACCATCTCGAGCATTTTTTTGACACGCGAGCATTACCTCTATCTATCTCTTTCTCTCTCTCTCTCTCTCTCTATCTATCTATCTCTATCTCTCTATCTCTCTCGCTTTAGATACAGCACTGTCGATGTGTACTATCGTTAATGTGACACACCTTTTTCTTGATGTTTCGGATTATAGAGACGCCGAGCGGGCCGAGTCTGCTGCTACCTGCCGTCAGGGTGTGCGCCGTAGGTTCGTTCAAATTGTTTGAATAAATAGCCCATTCGCAAATGTCGTTCACGTTCTCGACCGTTCCCATCGCGCTGCGACACTATTTTCTGTCTATCTCTCTCTGTCTTTCTCTCTCTCTCTCTCTCTCTCTCTATCTCTCTCTCCTACACTCCTTGGAAAATACAGTAATTCATCCATAATTGTCTAAAATATCTAAACGATAATTGTCTAGTCGCCTACCCATTCGGCCGCCGAGCAATGTAACCCGATACCGGATCGGGTATATCGGTGTGAGACCAGGAGACCACTACTAATCCAATGATAAAACTTCTTTATTTTTTATTATTTTCTTATGGAACTTTCACCAATATAGTCGTGGCAGTTTTCTAATAAAAATGATACCAAATATGATATAATTCCGATTTGACCAATATATTTATAATGGTATCACACTTTGATAAGTGAAATAAAGACGAAATTGCGTTTTTCTGTAAAGACAAAATATATTTATTAACAAACCATAATGTGCAAAGCAATTCCACTTTTATCACTTATAAACAAGTGATGACTTGACTCACCTGAAAGACAAAAAAAACAACATTTAAAGCCTTTATTTCAAGTCTTGATAATTATTCTATAGGAAAAATTCTCTGTACACTATGATGACTCGATATTTACATAACCTCACATTTACGCTCCGCCTGACCATCGCAGTGACAATTTAGTTCTGTGGATGAGGCGGTAAATTCAAAATAATTAAATAAGAAAAGCGACAACACTAGTCTAGTGATTTTCTTTACATATTTATGGCCTTTTTCTGATTAAAATGATACCAAACACGATATAATTCGGATCATATACAGATATGTATATGGTCATTTATAATACAAATCAGTTCTCTTGAACGGGACAATTCGTGAATTTTACACGGGTAAATATCATCGGAATTATATGTATGTAATGCTATTTGGTCCCCTGAAGGTTTCAAATCCATTTTAACAACTTCTACCCCTTTACCACTTTTCACACTATCGTCAAATTTCCAATTTCAGCGGGAACTACTTTTTTTTTTATTTACGTGGGTTCCAAATCACCTATTTTGCCAACAACACGTGAAAAGCACTTCCCGGCTTTTTACCGAGCGGTCACCCATCCAAGCGCTGCCCACGCCCCACGCTGTTTTACTTCGGTGATCGTACGAGAACCGGTGTTTTCAGCGAGGCAATGGTCGTCGACCATTGGAATTATATCATATTTGGTATAATTTTCATTAGAAAATGCCACGAATATATTGGTGAAAGTTCCATAAAAAAATAATAAAAAATAAAGAAGTTTTGTCATTGGATTAGTAGTGATTCACACCGATACACCCGACCCGGTATCGGATTTCACTGCTCGGCGGCCGAGGCCTCTCGAGCGTCGGTGTCCTGTTCTACGTTCGGCAAAAGTCAAAGAATAGTATCCCTTCACGATAATTGTCTTTGGCCAGACCCGTGGTATAGACAATTATCGATGAATTACTGTAGTGTTTTTCTCGTTCGGATCGCGCGTTTTGAATCCACTGCTCGACGCGACGCGAGACTGTTTCCCCCTCCCCTCCCTCACCCACACCCCCCCGCCCGAACGATCGCGGAATTGTATTTTTTTATCGACGGTTATGTTGCAAAAGCCGCTCGCTGAAATGATTACCGCGGTGCGATACCGGTTCGAAAGCGGTCGTTTTCAACGGAGGACGTCGTTTCGAAATTGTTTTTTTATTTTTTTTTTTTGGCCATATTTTTAACGATAAACAGAATCGTTTATATGCCGCGGTCGCACCGGTTCGCGAGGCCCGTTGAATTTGTTGTTGTGTAAAATTTTCCGCGAATGACCTTGAGACTCTCCGATGAATCTTTGCTTCGGTAGTTTTTTACAGGCTGTCTCGTGTCAACGGGTCTGCATTCGCTAGCGAAACTTTTAGGCTTGGCCTTCGTCTACGGAGTCCAAGGTCAGCTGAAGGTCACGTCGGAGAACCTAGGTTTTGATTAGCTGCGGTACTACGCGAAGATATATATATCAATTAAAAGAAAACAACAATGAAAACCACGAGGAAAACCATTTTCAACAAACGAATTCAAATTAGGCGTAAAAAATTTTTTACTTTGTCAAAATTAAAGATATTCTGACACTACTTGTCCCATTTATATTTCGATAAATGTTTACAAACATTTAAGCTTGACTTTGGACTTCGTAGTCGAAGGTCATCTGAAGGTCACGTCAGAGAAACTACTTTTTAACGAGCTACGTCGATGCTAAAAATATATGTAGTTATTTAAAATAAAACAACGATTCCCTTGAGAACCACTAAAAAAAAAAAACAAATTTCTATTAAGCATAAAAAATTTGTTTACTTTGTCAAAATTAAAGACACTCCTAGTCTCTGACATAATTTTGATAAATATCCGTAATTTATAGTCATCCAGAGGTTAGAGCATGATCCATTGACCACGACCAGCAATCCGCTATTGTCCGAACGAAGCCAATAAACGAAATTCGCATAGCTCGCGTGTTTACAGTCTCGCGTTGCTTACTAAAACAAATTTACAATTCACATCGTGTACCGCATGGAACATTAATCACCGCTAAACAAACATTCCGCGTATCTATTCGAAACTTTCCACAAAGATACATACAAATGTCTCTACAATACAGTAAGTACATGCTATATCGATGTTACTGACCACCCATACGATTGTCACTTTCGTTATTATAATTGTTTATTGACGCAAACGCATGTACATACGTCACCACATGATTACAATTGTGTCGCGACATCTGCAGACACATCGAATAACATAGTTCCCCGTCGAAGTAATTATGTACATACTCACCAATATTTATGGATACTCTACAGTCTGTGTGTATACATACACAGTGGATCCAAGAAGTATTTGCCGAATATCGGATTCTCGAAAAATTGCCTGTATTCAAACAGCGATAATTTAGTAACAAATTGACGTATGACAATAAATTTTGTCTCATTTCAAAGCTAGGAGTCTCTAGTTTCACAGCCCAGCGTCCATTTTGTCCTACGTGAGTGAAGGTCGACGTGCTGGTCCCACGGAATGCGATCGAAACGTTTCGAAGCGCCGCGGCGTGTTAGTTAGCCAAGTGACGCGTTTTCCTTCGATAGCACGATTCAAACGTGTGTAGTAACTTTGAAAAATTTTTTTTCGGAAATGAATTCAGCGTGGATTTAAAGATTAAAGCTTGCTCTTTCCAACGACAGCTTAAAAATTGATGTACGATTTTTTCCAGCCGTTTTATTAAGGTTTAAGTGAGAGGTGACTCATCGATCATCGGGTGCGACGTGTTGGATTTATTAATTTTTTAAAATGAAATTATTACGATTTAAATATTGACTATTTTGGAAAAATTTCAATTTATTCTGAGCGAAGGTTGACGTGTTGGTCCCTCGGAGTGCGGCCGAAAAATTTTCGAAGCGCCGCGGCGTGTTAGTTAGCCAAGAAACGCGTTTTTCTCGATAACGCGCTTCAAACGTCCGTGGAAACTTTGAAAAATTTTTCTCGGAAATGAATCCAACGCGGATTTAAAGATCGAAGCTTCCTCTTTCCAACGACGGCTTGAAAATTGACGTACGATTTTTTTCCAGCCGTTTTATTAAGGTTTAAGTGAGAGGTATGCCATCGATTATCAGGTGCGACGTATTGGTTTTCCCAATTTTTTTAAATAAGATCATCGCGATTTAAATATTGACGATTTTTGAGAGATCGGAAATGCGAATACTTTTTGGATGGATTAATGTTGCTTGAACCAATCACAATGGCCGTAGTAGGAAGAAAAACGAATTCATCGACCCCCGTTTATTGTCGAGAGGAGTCCCATTGATTCGGACTTTACAATTTCGTAGCAATTGGACGAAAAAGTAATTGGAATCGGCACTCAAAAAAATGAAACGCTGGATTCAGAGATGGTGGCTTGCTATACATGTAGGTCGACAGTGTAATATCTATCATCCGGTGCCATAGTCTATACGTATATGACGTCGAAGATTTCTCTCTCTCTCTCGCTCGCTCTCTCACTGGGTCAACCTTGAAATTTGAAAAGAAGCTAACCAATATCCTGTTATCGATTTTCTAACCTAATTTCGACATCTTAGGGGGGGGGGGGAATAATCTTACTGGATCCAATACCACGGATTCGAAGGTTGGAAAAAGTAGCTAAATGAGGAACGCCATTGAGGTTTGCCATTTCTAAAATCGATTCTGAGACATTTTTAAACATTAAGTTTATTTAAAAAAAAATGTTGTCTAGAAAAAAAATAATAAAAATTAGTCTATAACCAATCAGAACGCAATACTGCAATTATTATCTAAACATCGACTATATTTTCTCTGTACCCAGCGTTGCATTTGTATAGAATTCCATAACCACAAACCCTATGAACTCCCCATAAGTTGCACTTTGGAATTCGAATGCATTGAAATTATACAACTAACGTAAATGTGTCCAATCCCTCGAAGCCCCCACTATACCAACCTTGACATTGAAGAAAACCTGTCAATTATTTAAAAAAAAGAAAAAAGTTAACATTAATACCAAGATCAGATTGCAATCGATGCGTGAACCAATGATCTTCCCGTAAACATTCACTCTCATTCATACTTATTCATTGACACAGTAAAAATTTCAGCTAGTACAATCAAATTTTTAGTTCCATTATTTCTATTCCATCATACTGATCATGCAATACCGGTTGTCCCAAAAATGTACGTCCCAAAAGAGTTATCAACGAAAAAGCGGACGGACTCCGCCCCGGGGCGGATCCCGCTGAGCGGCGCGTAGCCATTGGCCGAGAGGCGGGGCCCGCCCGCTGTTAGCCACGCCCTGACTGATCCGCGTTTTTCGCTGATAACTCCTGAACGACCTACATTTTCGGGACACCCTGTAGGTAGTCTGTACTCTTTCACTATGGAACGCAAATGTGTCTACCTGCATCGCTTCAGCACCATTCTCTTTTCTTCACTGCATCGAACAGATTAAAGCTACACGTTTCACTGTACACAAAAAAAAAATTGTGAAAATACTATCGAAAACATTTTGAACCTTTCTACACAATTAGGATATAGTCTTGGTAGTATGACGGACGCGGATCCCTCCGACTGATCATTTAACGGTAGTCGGAACCAATCAATTTTTGCTCGTGTACAACGAGTCGCAGAATAAAAATAAAAAAGAAAAGAAATTGCAAAAAAGAAAGCTTATCAATTTTTCTCGTGTACAACAGCCGCGCGCAATTCCGCAAATGGATCACGAGCCGTAAAGATCAACTCCAACCACGGGGAAACACAGTAAAAAAGCGAAGTCCCAACGGGATTGAAGAAAAACCAGCGAAACGATCGCGAATAAAAATTCTACCTTCCGCTAACCTGTCTGCGACAGAGAGCGCCCGTGACAAACTCTTCATCAAAGAGAAATAAATTACATTTTACCGTTGACTGTTTGCACACAGGACTACTCCCATCTGCGACGATACACAGCGGGACCGAGCAGTGTTTGAACAGTTCGATTCTCGAGAAATTGTCAATATTTGAACTACGATAACATCGTTGAAAAAAATAGCACGCTCGTCAATTTGGACTCATCTTGAAGCCTGAAGTCTCCACTTTCGCCGGCCATCATTCATTTTCGCCCGAGATATTTTTGCAAGGTACAGCAACTGGGAAACTGAGGACACCTTTCTCGTCGAAAATGTTGCGAATTCAAACGCCTGTGGAAACATTGAAAAATTTTTTTCGTGACTGAATCCACCGCGGATTTGAAAACCGAATCTTCCCGTTTACAACCAGCCCTCAAAAATTGATGTACGATTTTTTCTAGTCGATTTATCGAGCTTCGAGTGAAGGCCTCACACGACCAAACTTGTCCCTCATTTTTGCTGAATAAAACAGCGAGAAAAAATCGTAGATTATGTTTCTTGGTCTCGTTGTAAAGGGGAAGCTTCGTTCTTTGAATCCGCGGTGGATTTATTTCGGAAAAAAATTTTTCAATGTTTTTACAGACGTTTGAATTCGTAGCATTTTCGAGCGAAAAGGTGTCTTCAGTTTTCCAGTCGCTGTTTCGTGAAAAAATATCTTAGACAAAAATGGTCGGTGGGGGGCGAAAGTAGAAGCTTCCAGCTTCAAGATGAGACCAAATCGAACACCGTGCTATTTTTTTTAACGAAGTTATCGTAGTTCAAATATTGACAATTTGTCGAGAATGGGGTTGTTCACTGTAGCAACACGACGCGTGCAAAACGACTTTTAACGCAACGGCCATGATCGTGGAAAAATTTGTAGAAAAAATCAAATCTCGCTGTTTCACTCGCCGTTCGATCTCCATTTCAAAATACAAGGGTAGTACGTAGCCCCTAGGGATCCATGATGCGTGTATTTTCTGTTGTGCTCGATTATGAGATTTTTGAGACAGAAGGGTGACGAATGCTTAGCGGAAGTAACCCGACTCTGTTCTTTTAAAAGTGTAGCTTTCGAAGGTAGGAATGTTCATCGTGATCGGACTGTTCGCGCGTCTGCGTTTTATTCGATGAACAGATGGATAACGAGCGAATGATTATTCTTAGGAGGTTGGCCGACGAAGATGATGAACTGTCCGAAGTTCAGCCGGACGCTGTGCCGCCGGAAGTGCGGGAATGGTTGGCGTCGACATTTACCAGGCAACTTGCGACCACCAGACGGAAGGCTGATGAGAAGCCTAAGTTCCGTTCGGTGGCGCACGCCATCAGGGCTGGGATCTTCGTCGATCGGATCTACAGGCGGGTCACCAGCACTGCGATGATGCAGTTCCCGCAGGAAGTGGTCAAAGTACTTAAGGTAGAGAGCAGAAACTTCTTCATTAAAGAATTTACTCGGTGGTCGGTACTTTTTTGTAGGACACCCTATATATTTTCATGGATATTCTTATAGAGAATGAAAAGACGAATCCAACAA
Organism: Lasioglossum leucozonium; assembly: GCA_028454225.1. Taxonomy (NCBI): domain Eukaryota; kingdom Metazoa; phylum Arthropoda; class Insecta; order Hymenoptera; family Halictidae; genus Lasioglossum; species Lasioglossum leucozonium. The sequence continues at coordinate 2,646,679 of CM052213.1, forward strand.
GTACCATGAACATACTATTACGATCATTCAATCTCGAGATATACGTGTCTGAAGGATGTTTTGGATTAGGTTTGTTCTTGCCCGATAGGGATATCTCGAGATTGAATGATCGAAATAGTATCGTCATTATACTCGTTGGATTCGTCTTTCGACGCTCTACAAGAATATCCGAGCAGATATATGGGGTGTCGTATAAAAAAAAGTATCGACAACCTTGAAATATTTTTTCTTAATTGCAAAATTACAAATTTGGGCAAGAATACGTAAGGGGAAGCTGATGTAGCATGTTGAAAATGGAACTTCGATGAGTCATAGCGGACCTAATGGGATCTTGAGGTTCCTCAACGAGAGAGAGGTGCTTGATCTTCGCAGTCTGGGGAGATTTGGCAAAGTTATGGATCTCAAGAGATTGAAACACTTGTAACGTCGGTCCCCATTGGTACACTTAGCCATAATGGATCCTCGAGAACTTTGCAACTACTGTGAACCCTTGAACCCTGTAATCTTGAGCCTCTCCCAAAGCACTCCCGAATTATTTCATAACTGTAGTCGTGTAAAGCTGTTTAGACGATAAATTCAGCTGTGTTTCATCCAAGATTGAATTAACAATTTATTTATTTAAGACTCTGGACGACTGGTCCTTCGACGTGTTCTCCCTAAGCGAAGCTGCAATGGGAGCTCCAGTCAAGTATCTCGGCTACGATCTACTGAATCGATACGGCATGATCCACAAATTCAAAGTCCCGCCCGCAGTGTTGGAGTGCTTTCTGGGAAGAGTCGAAGAGGGTTATTGCAGGCATCGGAACCCTTATCACAATAATCTCCATGCTGCCGACGTCGCACAGACGATGCACTACATCTTGTGTCAAACAGGTCTCATGGTAAGCTCTCGAACAGAATTACCTCATTATTTTCACTTGTTCCAAAAAAATATATCCTTGCAAGGAGGGATTCCTGAGGTTATTTGAAACAACAGTTTCCTTTGCGAAAATGTTCTCCGAGGCTCCGTTCAGGAGTTATCAACGAAAAACTCGGACAAATCAGGGCGTGGCTAACAGCGGACAAACTCCGCCCCCAGCGACAGGCCCCGCCTAGCGGCCAACGGCACGGCGCCGTTCAGCGGACGGACTCCGCCTCGCCGACCGGCCCCGCTGAGCGCAGCGTTGCCGTTGGCCGAGAGGCGGGACCGATCGCCGAGGCGGGGGCCCGCCCACTCTTAGCCACGCCCTGATTGGTCCGTGTTTTTCACTAATAACTCCTGAACGGAGCCTCGGAGGACATTTTCGCAAAGGAAAAAGTTGGTCCAAATGACCTCAGGAATCTTCCCGTTCGAGGAAATATTTTTTTAGGTTCCCGGATATAATTCTTCGAGCACCGACGCTCCAATTAGAAAGTAAATTAATTGTGCAACCCTCTCGATTGCGAGGTCCGTTCAAACTTGAGAAATCCTTTATCCGTCGGGCGCGGTCTTTCAACGCGTTCGAAAAACAGAAGAGTCGTGGTAACTTTTTCGCTTAAAAGTTCCGGGACCACCGCGCAACCATACTCGATCTCTCGCGAAACCCCTCCGGGGATCAGAAGCTAAAAAATAAGTTTTAGTTAATCCCCAGGTGTTTTGTGTCTCTACGCTATCGCCATGTACCGTGTGCTCATGTACGAAATCATCGTTTCTCTCTCTCTCTCTCTCTCTCTCTCTCTCTCTCTCTCTCTCTCTCTCTCTCTCGCTCTCTTTCTCTGTCTGTGGAATTATGCAGACAGTGTATCGGGACACGTTTGTTCGCAGAATTGGCTGACCGACTTGGAGATTTTCGCGACCCTGGTGGCGGCGCTTATTCACGATTACGAGCACACTGGGACCACAAACAATTTCCACGTAATGTCCGGCAGCGATACGGCGCTTCTATACAATGACAGGGCTGTGCTGGAAAATCACCACATCTCCGCAAGCTTCCGGTACGTGCGAACACCCTTCGAAAAGGACTACAATTTCACCCCCACCCCCGGGGGCATTTTCCTTTCGATTTGCCCGCTGCTAATTGTAAATTACTGGCACTGTTTCCATCGGAAAATTAAGCGACTCGTCAATCTTGCATTAATACCGTTGACGGCCGCTGTCGCATTTCCGTGATTTCATTTGGCTGATGGCTATTGGCTGCTGTCACGTGGGCGTGGCTTCTTTTCGTTCTTCTTTCACTATTCTATGTATTTAATAGTATATTTGGTAGCATATTCACTATGGTATATTTAGAAGCATGGTACAGTTTAGTATAGAAAGGTATAGTACAGTAAAGTATGGTATAGTATAATATAATATAGTATAGTAATGCATAGTATAGTATAGCAAAGTACAGTGTAATATAGTAAACTACAGTGTAGTATAGTAAATTACAGTGTAGTAAAGTATGGCATAGTATAGTGAAGAATAGTATAGTATAGCAAAGTACAGTGTAATATAGTAAACTACAGTGTAGTATAGTAAAGTACAGTGTAGTAAAGTATGGCATAGTATAGTGAGGAATAGTATGGTATAGTAAAGTATAGTACAGTGAAGTATAGTATGGTATAGTAAAGTATAGTACAGGGAAGTATAGCATGGTATAGTAAAGTATAGTACAGAGAAGTATAGCATGGTATAGTAAAGTATACAATGAAGTATGGTATCGTGTATTTAATAAAAAATTCAGAATATTTAGAATTGTCCATACTATTATTGTCCACCGAGTAAAACGATGAAGGGAAGCAAAAATCTACTAACCGAAAATTCAACGTGTAACGTGGACGATCGATGCGACATTTTCCAGGATATTGAAGGAGGACGAATGCAACATACTGCAAAATTTATCGAGGGAGGAGTTCAGGGAATTTCGTTCGCTCGTCATCGACATGGTTCTTGCAACTGACATGAGCTTTCATTTCCAACAATTGAAGAATATGAAGAATATTCTAAGCCTGGCGGAACCTAGCGTCGACAAAAGCAAAGCAGTCAGCCTTGTCCTTCATTGTTGCGATATCTCACATCCGGCCAAAAGATGGGACCTTCATCACAGGTGAAACATTATAATTAAACAATCATTTATACATATTCTTAACCTCTCAGTACACTGTATCTTTTAGACAATAAACTTTTTTTCACACTTTTCAGCTTAGAGTTATTTAAATTTTTTTAAAATATCTATTAATATTTTTAGGAACAATACGCTCAATTTATTTATTCAAGCTTTATTGTAATAAAAATTGGGAACAACTTACGCGGAATTCAATCTTGTTAGTTTTAATGTTATTTAAAAATTTTTTATATATGTATATAAATAAATTTATTTAGTACATATTTATATAATTATTTTTTTAGTTATTAACTATGTATTTATTATACATTCATATAATTATTTAGTTATTGTATATTTATATGATTATTTATTTATTATATATTTATATAATTATTTATTTATAAAATTATTTATTTATTATATATCACTAATTTGAACGACTTGATTTTAATCCACACCGATTCATTTATTTTAACGTGCCATAATTGTCTATGAATTTAGTTTAAAATGAGCCTGTAGAAAACGTAACTTCTCCGTCTGATTTGTAGATGGACTATGCAGCTCCTAGAAGAGTTCTTCCGTCAGGGGGACAAGGAGGGGGCGCTAGGATTGCCGTTTTCCCCGTTGTGCGATCGTAACAATACTCTGGTGGCGGAATCGCAAATAGGATTCATCGAGTTTATCGTCGAACCCAGCATGCAGGTGTGCAGCGACATGTTGGAGACGGTTCTCACACCGCTGAACGCCAAGGAGGGCGTAGATGAGTCCAACAACGGTGAGCGTCTCTGCCACGGTTTAATAGTATTATAGAACACGATCATTAATTCAAACCTATTCAACGGAGAAATCATTCCCAAGGATCGAATCCGGAGGCCAGGAGATTCAAAATTGGAAAGCCCTGGATCCCTTGTCTCGCTGAAAACAAGAAAATCTGGAAAGAACAAGCTGTTCGAGGTAATTCTACAATTTTTCATCGTTTCACCGTTCATTCGAGTGCTCGTACGTTCAACAATTCCTACGAGAACACACTCTAAAATCGTCACGAAAGAACCTCCTTGAAATCGATTTATCTGAGATAAAGTTTTTTCTGTTTTTTTTTTTTAATCAAGTACACTATCACAAAGCGCGATCTTTCAGCTTTAATTTGAGCCCTCGTACGTCCAAAAATTCCCACGGGGACGCATTCTAAAATCGTCTCGAAGAACGTCGTCTGATCTCGTTCGGATAGTAGAGGTTCCAGTTTATCGTGCATTAGACGCGCGAATACGAGCCAAACCGTATCGTGTGAGGTATCGTTTTACTCGGGAGAACGTCACCGATAAATCGGTACCAGTTTCGTCAACAACAAAAATGTTTAAACAAAGATACAACTAATTTTCTATCAAGTTGCACTTCTCCTCGCTCAAGTTTCAAGCTCTCCGAATCACCGTAACCCGATAAATTGAGGTGCTACCGAGAGGAATGATTAATTAACACGCACTATACCGTTCTAGCACGTGCTGTACGATTTTTAAAGGACGAACAAACATTTTTCCAGACGCCGAAGCGAGGGCGCAGAAGGAGCAGGAGCAGAAAGCGACGGAAAGCCACGAGGACAGCGACACGGCGCAGCAAGTGGCGTCCGAGGAATGAAAAATCCGGAGGGCCGTTCTGTTTTTCAAGAACATATGTAATTTTAGGCTACGGCGGTAACATGAGTAGCCGTTTGCATGCCCCGCAAGGATGATACCGGTCATTCCCGATGCTCGAGTGAACGTCGAAGGTCAAGCATAAATACGATCAAAAGAAGTCCACAGAGCCACGACTTGTTCCCACAAAAAAAACCGTTTTTGTTTTCGTCACGTGTGATCCTGTTCCATTGCCGTCGTCTGACGGTTCCATTGATCGCTCGCCACCGATAACAATTGATCGCCTTCTCATCGATGTACCTTCGCCTGTCCGATCAGTGTCCCTCATAAGACCGTCTCCCGCTGATTAGCATGATCTTCCGATTCTCGCACAACGCTTGCGGATTTGTACATAGAGGCTTCCCGGTTTTTCTTACGCTTCCCGTGTAGAATCAGTCGCGTTTTTTGGTCGCAATCTGCCGCGAAGTCGACGCCTTCGGCGTTACGCGGAACGACCTGGCTCTGAGGAAACGACCCTCAGCTCTGAAAATGGCCCTCGGCTCTGAAAATGGCCCTTAGCTCTCAAAATGGCCCCGAATTCAAAATCCCCTCAAGCTCTGAAAATGGCCCTCAGCTCTCAAAATAGTCCTCGGCTCTGAAAATGGCCCTCAGCTCTCAAAATAGCTCTCGGCTCTGAAAATGGCCCTTAGCTCTCAAAATGGCCGCAATTCTCAAAATGGCCCCGAATTGAAAATCCCCTCAAGCTCTGAAAATGGCCCTCAGCTCTGAAAATGGCCCTCGGCTCTGAAAATGGCCCTCAGTTTTCAAAATGGCCCCGAATTGAAAATCTCCTCAAGCTCGAAAATGGCCCTCAAGGTGTCAAAGTGGCCCCATGTCTGTCAAAATGGCCCCGAATCTGTGAAAATGGCCTGCTAATCGTCAGTATAATAAAATCCAAGTAGTTTCCAATGCAGGTGACATGATCTACCAAGCCAAGAAAAATTTCAACCTGTTTTGAAATCGATTATAGGAACGCAATCGTCGGTCGCGGAGGCGTCGATTTCCGCTTTGTTCTCTGCGTAACTATTATCAAGAGAACCATAGTGGTATAGTTTATTGCCGGGCGTCCCAGAAACGTACACGTAGCCTAAAGTTAACAGAGAATAGTGGAAAACCGAGCACGCACGAGCGAGAGAAACATATGAACGTACTTAGAGCACAATACTGTCCTCGACGAAGTGCTATAGTGAGCGAGGGGACACTATGCTGGCGAGGATTCATCATAGTGTTCTGCCATTGGAACGCTGTCTTTATCCGTACCTGTTTTTCTTACAATTAGTGTGTATTTGCGAGCATACATTTCTCCATAGCGACGGGGACTTTCGTTGTGCAGAAACGTCTATTGATAATGCAACTCAAAATCACGAGTTCGTACTTTTTTTATACGACACCGTATATATTTGCTCGGGCATTCTGGTAGAGCTTGAAAAGACGAGTTCAACGACTACCATGAACATACCATTGCGATCATTCGATCTCGAGATATTCACGTATCAAAAAGTTTTTGGATTAGGTTCGTTCTTTTCGAACAGGCATATCTCGAGATCGAACGATCGAAACGGTATGGTCATTGTACTCGTTGGATTCGTCTTTTCATGCTCTACAAGAAAATTAACAAAAATATATAGGGTGTCGTATAAAAAAGTATTAATGAACTTTTAGATCTCGTTAAAAATTGAGTTGCACGGACTGATTTTATTGGAGCATCTTCGGTATTCATTTAATACTCTCTATTGTCGAAGAAGTGTAAGAGTAAAACGACGATTGTATAATGAGATTTTCAAAGCACCGTCGCAGAGATTTCGAAAGTCCCCGTAACACCAAGTTCCATTCTCAACGCGCACGCGCAATGGAAGCCGATTTCCGCGTAAGAAGCTTCCATTCGCTTCTTCAAAACTTCGACCAGCTAGAAACCTAGAAGAAAGACCAACAATCGCTTCTTTTCCAGGGTCCGATTTCTCCTGAACGATCGGTACACTGATCTTCAGAAAATTCTGCAGAAAATTTGAAACAGTTATACTACTGAGAATAAATATATTCCCCACACCGGTTAAATAAACATTCCCTGCCAAACAATTACTCGGAACAAACATTTCTCCGGACTGTTTCAATCAGAATATTGCGACAATTTCCAACGGTAAATTAGAAAATTTTACCGAGTTCTCAAAAGAAAAATTTAGAATCTCAAAAATTAACTAAACCTAAAAAGAAACAAATTATTTTTAAGCCACTGACAGCAACGATCCGATCAAGAGAAATCGGACCTGACCGACCGCAAAGGGTCGCTACGTCACTGTACATACTTACTTTAACCGTGTATTCGTATACACACCAAGGTGCAGCTTTAATGTATGTAAATGTAATGTAATGGAGATATCACAAAAATGTTTACTCGACGTACGCTACGTGTATATGTAGATATACGATTGTGTGGGGAGAGAGGGAGAGAGAGAGAGAGGAGAGAAGAAACGTCAGGATAATGCGAATCTATGCGAACCAATGCGAGTCAGCGCCTCGAACGGGAATCACCCGCGTATACCAGATCATTTGCATCGCATGGAAAAGAAAAAATGATGAATCCAATGCGACTAATGCCAGGCCTGGGCAACTTGCGGCTCGCGAGCCACCCCCACTCCACAGACCTCGACGGTGGGGAGAGTGGGCGTGTATATAGAGGAGGCGGGACCATCGGAGTCGCGCGAGGCGGAGCGCGGTAGAGGCAGTGGTGGGGGGAAAGGGGAAGCTGGTGGTGGGGGGAACCGGTGCGCCGGTGGTGGGAGTCGCGAGGCGGGGAAGTTGCTCGGGCCTGAACAACGCCGTAAAATTTCTCGGACTTCGAGAGATGTCGAGGATCCTCGCATATTCAAACTGTCGTGCAAAGGAATTAGATGCTGAAGCATGTAGCTTTAAGCGCGCGCGTTACCGGGGAAGATGAAGAAAAGATATTTTATCGTCATAGACGGACGTATAGGATCTAACACGTCTCTAACTCTGAAGTTAAACATATCCGTCCTGTATTTATTTCGTTTATTGTATTGTCTCTTTCGGATTCCGCTGGTACGTGTCGGGACGCTGAGCCGAGTGTCCTCCCGGGGGCATTGTCCGGGGAAAAATTAATTAAAAAACTTTATTGTCTGAAATAACAATTTCGTTCTCTGCTTGTACTACCTTGCTCAGGATATTTGCCAAATATTTTTTTTTTATTGGACACAGTAGCTCCGTTAATTTGCAAAATTCTAGTGTAATTATTCGGGAACGTGTTCTCGAAGCTGTTTATGTAAACAGAAGTTATTGTACTAAATATCATCAATATTATAAAAAGATTATATTATAATATAAATAATACGATATGAAAATATTGTATTATAATATAATTAATATGATATTATAAAAATATTATATTGTAATATAAATAATATGATATTATAAAAAGATTATATTATAATATAAATAATACGATATGAAAATATTGTATTATAATATAATTAATATGATATTATAAAAATATTATATTGTAATATAAATAATATGATATTATAGAAATGTTATATTATAATATAAATAATATAATATTATATTGTAATATAAATAATATAATATTATATTGTAATATAAATAATATAATATTATATTGTAATATAAATAATATAGTATTACAAAAAATATTATACTAAAGCCCCCTTTGGAACCGTGTCCGCCCGACGACCCAAGAAACGTAAACAACACGGCGCGTGCGAGGCATGCCGGGAGCGTTGCGCCTTCGGCCGCGCTGTCCGTGTTTACACTCGCTGTCCTTCTCTGCGTGCGGCGCGGCCGCCAAGGTCAGGAGAAAGAGAGAGCGAGAGTGCACGGACCCGAGCGTTCCTCCTAAATCAAGGATTCACTATAGCTCAGAGATACGAAGTATGGCGACATACCGAGGACACCGGTTCAGCGTCCCGAGGCACGCGGTCCTTGTTTAATTACGAGTAAGTTAACTGTACATATGAAAATGTCTTGAATGGGCGGGGGTGAATATGAAATTATATTGTTCCGTTGGCGTCATACTCCGATAAGACTGTGCACAAGGTTCGAATTCTTCGAGACAGCCGGCCATTTTGTTTTTGTTTATTAAAATTTTTTTTTTCTCTGCCGCGCCGGAACAGGAACAAATACAATACGAATTTTTCACTTTTTTCATTTTTGCGCGCGTGCCCTGGCACGAATTCGTTTTTAATTTTTTCTTTATCTGCAGCGGACGAGGGGCCAAACGCGTGATAGAATTTACATTGAAACCGTGGTGTCGCGTTTAGGAGAACGTTCTTCGATAGAACTCGCGCGAACGAAGACGCCGTTCGGTCCACTGATCGGTCAGACATTATTCTCGATCGCCGGGATCGATTATTATTAGAGACAGCGGATCTCCGCGCGGAAGATGAGACAATTTTCCACCTGAATCGCAGCAAATTGCGGCGAAATTGAAATTTACTAATACACTAATACAACGGTATTTTTAAATTCTTCCAATATTTTTACTATTTTAATAACGAATGCATAAAATCCACAGTCGACGAGATAATATCAACAAAATATCTGCCTCGTTTTTAACAGTTAGCTGAACAAATTCATTCGCTTATTAATTACTTATCCAATGTGATTTTCCGATCGTTTAAAACACTTGAATTTTACAATCGGTTGTTAGAATTCATTTTTATTAGAATTGGAGTGGAGATTTTATGTATTTCTGACAGAAACGATTAAAGCAGCGAGGGCATTAAAAAATACTGTTGTATTACAAAAGAAATAAATTTTAATTAGATTTTTATTTTGCATCAAGATCCGGGGTCTAATTTTATTGCACCGGTCAGTATGTATCTGGCCTGGGCACGTTTGACCTTGACGGTAGCGCGCTCTGTCTCCTCCCACTGAGCGCGCTAGCCCCTCCCACTGAGCGCCGTTACCATGGAGACGGACGCGCTCCGCCTCCCGCGAGTAGAGACACGTGACGCCACTGAGTGCACGAAACGATGGTGGGGGAAGCAGGCGTTGGAGGGGCCCCACCCGCGCCCAGGCCCGGTTCTCCGCTAAAATCGAGTAGGATGCTTCGAAAATTAATAATAATGCCGGTCGTCTTCGCTCGCCGTCACTGATAATCGTTTAGATATCTCTCTTCGGACAAACACTGGCCTTTCCTTGTAGATCGAACGGGTGCGGATCGGGTCCGTGATCGTACTTTTGAATCCTCCTCGAAAGTATCGAAAAAAAAGGAGGGGGAGTGCTAGAGAGAGCGAGAGGGGGAAAATTGTTTTTAAAGGTGACACGACGACTCGATCGAATTAATGTTACAATGATAACAGAGGCTTCGGATAAGAATACTCGACCAATAATCGTAATTCGTAAGATAAGTCAACTCAGAAAATGGTACGCGCAGAAAATACACATACATATATATACATATATATATATATATATACAATACACTTGTATACTGTACAAGCGAGAAACAAAATGGCGAAGAGGTAAACACACTTCTTATGTCCCCGACCGACCCCAGCCCCACCCCGAAAGCATTATACACGTTCACTATTTTATCATTCGTTGTTTCTCATCGGATCAGCGGATCTAAGCACTGATCGATAACCAAGACTACTCTCGTTGAATAACAAATGAATATGTAACGCGATGAAACAACAATAACAACAACAAAAATATACATATTTTTGGTTCTCTTCCGAAATTCCGTATGGGTACATACGTTGTATATGTACACGACGAAACCAACGCTGTGTCTCGTCAGCACGATATACCGCAAAAATACTTGCAAAAACAAAAACATACAACTAAGAAACAGGATGTGTACATAATCAAATAAAACTTCTCAGCACCGTGTCCGTTTGATGTGATGTAATTAAACAAAAAAGAAAAAAAAAAGAAAATAACAAAAACAAAGACGTGAAGAACAAACAAAACAAAAAAAAATACGGGAGAATATTATATTAAATACAAAACAAAAACGTATAAACACAAAGTATAAATACACCTCGTGTATGATTAGTACTGTATTCTGCATAAATTTAAACGAGGAATAAAAAGATACTCGATTAGTTACTGTTGTCCATTCATTTCGGTTCGTTCTCTTTTCTTTTAATCCTTTGTATATCATTACATATAAAAAAATTGACAAATCTGCGAATGTTTCTGGCTGCGAGCAAATGATTCTTGCCGAATCCCTCGTAAGAAGCTGTGTCTTCGACGGCACGAATCATCTGCTCCGGAAAATCTGCAAATAGCGCCACTTTACGTAGCGGCGAAACGCTCAAACTCCTAGACAAAATTACCGACAGTCGATATTCCCTTTGGGTTGTGGCGCATGTCGGTAACGTAGAATTCTATCTTGCCGAGACGTCGATAATGCGAATTCCTATTTCGGCAAAGTAGAGTTCCACGTTATCTACAACCGCCACGAGATACACACAGCTGCTAGGCCTGCAGACTAGAGCCCCGGGAACTTATACCTCGTCAGATACTATTTCTTGCAGACCCTCTCCGTTGTTCCTAATGCTACAATTTATTGAATATAATTATAGACAAATGAATGATACTTTGGGGATGCAAGGAGAAATTGTTAAAAAATTGAGAGAACTTGGAAACATTGATACGATTCTCAACTTATTAAAATTAACCACATGTAAAAGAAAACCTAAGCAGCAGAATTATTAATTAACTAAATCAGTTATCGATTATTATATTTTTTTGCTTACTATTTTATTTGTGGTAATATTGACTGAATATAATATTAGTACTTTTTTATTCGCAATATTTACTTAAAATATTTCTTTTCTTTTGCACAGGAATGCATTCTTTTACATGTGTATTAAAAATTAACACGGACACTAAGAATTATTGTTCATAGAAAGTGAAAATAGGTTGAAAAACTATATTGGAAGAATTAATTTTTTAATCAAAAATAGCAATAAAAAGTTAGTAAAAATTACTGTTTAACAAATGCAAAAAACATTTAATTATCTCTAGTTAAAAATTAATATATAATAATAATAATAATAATAATAATTTCAATCTGGCGCCGCTGTTTATAGCTCCCCGCCCCCCCCTATATTTTTATAGACAACAATCCCAATAATAATAAATAATACCAAAAACAGCATATATTTAATTTAAAAAAAATATGCATGGTAAGAGAAATGGATGTAAATCGATCACGACATTTCATTTTGTTTTTTTTATATAACATCATTTATTAAGGGATAAAATAAATGACAAATAACATATCACTTATATGAAACTATAACATTTCTTAGAGTGTTCATCATTCGTTATGATATAAAAGAAATCACATCACATACGACCCTTCGCGTAACGCCGTCGGTCGTTTGAGCTCGAATCGAGGCCGCTAACTCTCGGCTGGGATGGGAATTTAACGTAAAGAAAAACAAAGAGGTTCGCAAGAGAGGACGCGACAATTACAAAGGGAGATGGACCTTGTGGTGCCGTTACAAGCAAAGACCCGGAGAATCCCTCGCAATAAAAGCCCCGTAAAAGAGGCCGGAGCTACTCGCCTCGGCCCATGATAAGATTAGGCGTCGACCGCATTGCTTAATCGAATCAACGTGACCGTGATGTTCAAGAACGAATAGAAAACGAGTATCCTCGGGGACGTCCAGAGATCCTCCTAGAGATCCTCCGGGCTCGAAACGTTAAGAACAATTTACAGATAAAACAAATTACCGGATAAAAGAAAAGAAAAAAGGAAAACAGCTTAGAAAAAACCAGAGCTCGATAGCCCCTCCTGAGAGTTAGCGGATTCGAGCTGGGCAAACGTCCGTGCCTATGTCCTCGCCTGACACAATAATTAATAATAATATATAACCGACTGAATCCATTTGGAAGGGCCTAGTCAAATCACTTGTAATTATCACACGATCGTATTCGACGCGGCGGCATGTAAATATTCTGCTCCTCGAACATTGTTCGCATTATTATTTCTCTTCCATCATCGTACACTTTCTCTCCCTCTCTCTCTCTCTCTTGTAATATGCTTTGTGACACTTGGAGGTGGCCTCGAGAGAGCTCACGTCTCGTTGAACAATTAAAATGGTAAAACAGAAGAATACAAAGATACATATGTGTGTGTGTGTGTGTGTACGAACAAATGCGTGGTTACGAGTGTGTGTGTGTGTTTATGTTTACGTGTTCCCATCGCTCGTTAAACCACCTCCAGGGTGTTTCCCACTTTCTCTCAAAAAAGAAAAAATTCGCCAAAAACTCTCGCGAGAAATTGAAAAAAGCGCGCTGAAAGCCAGAAGCTCTGCCAGAACGTCTTAGCTTCTATCATTATCATTATAATTATTATTATTATTATTACTATAATAAACAATCACGCCTCCCCATCGGATTTCATTCAACAGAGGACAGTTCGATAAAATGAAAAAGAAAAGCTTCCTATCTGTTTGCTACCGTGCGAGGCTCAGCTTAGAGAATTCGTTAAAAAGAAGTTCATTAATAAATTTGTTAAGATCGTCTTTTGGCCGCTCACTGATCTCTCTCACTCACACTCGCACGCATACTATAATATTTTCTCTCTCTCTCTCTCTTTCTTCGCTCTTTTCTCTTCCGACCATATGTTTTTGTTTTTCTTCGCGCTACTCTAAGAAAGCTCTCTTCTCCCCCTCCCTCTCCGTCCGATTATTAGAATGCTTATTAATTATGAGATCAGTCCGGGCGCGCATTGGCGCCGCGGACACCGCGATTTTTTATTCTTTTTCACGCGCAAAACGTTCACCGAGTGTTCTCCATCAAGCTCTGATCGAGGAAAGAAAGACTGAGGAGGACGAAGGCAGAAGAGATTCTGAGAGAAAACAGTGAGAAAGAGAGTCCGAGGTTTTTGCTTGAGCCATGCTTTTGCTTGATAAATTTGCTGAGAACACATTTCTCTTCACGCACAATGGCAAAAATTTCTGCAATTTCTCTTTTTGTACCCGGTGATTGGTGTTGTTCGATTAACACGTTCGATGGTCGAATTACTGGCAAGTCCAACAAACTAAATTTGATCAAATTGAAACTATAATAGGAAGATAAGCAATTGTTTCTTCAACCCCCTTGCTCCAATACTGGTAAAAGTTCAATTCTTTCAGATATATCAGAGTGACACTTGATTTCTGAATTTAGCTCGGCAAATAATGTTGAACCAGCCGCACTTCGTGAAATAAATATTCATAAATACTCGTTACGGGACTGCGCACAGTTTTATGCAACGAAACCGAGAGTGAATTGAGTTCTGCTCTCACCGAATCGACCCTCGAGCCCGAATTGTTGTTACAAATGTAAAAATAAAGTTAGACGACAGATAATTGTGGCTAAAAATTAAACGAGCCTCGACCAGCACTAAACTGAGTTGCACGTCGATTAGTTCTGAAACGAAGTAAATTGTGACAGTGCGTACTTCATCATTCGGTAACTAATAATAATTAACAGCTCTGATCGTACAAATGTAAAAATAAAGTTATACAACAGATACTTGTGGCTAAAAATTATACAACAAGCACTAAACTGAGTTGTACATTGATTCGTTCTGAAATTAACTAAATTGTTACGATGCGAACTTCATCATCCGGTAACTAATAATAATCATTAACAGCTCTGATCGTTTGTACGAACGAACCAAAGACAAGACTTATGTACACAATGACGACCACCAACGTGTTAATATAACAAGCTTAATTGATATAACAATGTTATTCTAGAGTGATGGATTCGTGTGTCAGAAACAGAATAAAACGAGTAAAATCTTTGAAATTCTGAGACGTCCTAGCACTATAAAAATATAAAAATGTCCGTGTGAACTATGAAGAATATACCCCGCACCGTTATCATTAAATTTCAACTAATTCTTGCAATTTGTACTCCTACTAAAAATGATTTATCAGTAAAAACGTGGCTCCGGAGAGAAGGCGCCATATCTTTCACGAGCTAAAATCACCTTCGAAACCGAGCCTCGAGCAAGGCGACCTCCCAATCCACGCTAAATCCGCTTAACCGTTTACACGCCGGATCGACACACGTCGGGAACAATTAAATACAATTAAATATCGTCTACGTCAACTATACTCGTACTAAACGCAAGGGTCCTCAAACGCGTCGCCGCTCTTCGAGGATGATCGCTTCGATGCTGGGGGACACAATAAGACTTGCGGGTACAACTTACGAAAAAAGAAAAATCGCGTTTATGCGGCTCTGTAAACGGTTAATCTTCGAAGCGAGGAGACTCGGAAACTCAGCGACGAAGAAGAGAAAGAAAGAAGAAGATGAGGATGAAGATAAAGAAATCGGAAGTAGAAAAGAAGAAAGAAAAAACCGAAGTGGAGCCCGGAGGAAATGAACGTCTAAGAAAAATGGAATACTGTGATTCGCGGCGCAGCTTCTCGCCCAGCGACCTCAGAGTTGCTGAATGGAGAACACGTGAAGAAGAAACGAGAGGAGAACGAAAGATGCCGGGGGCGATCTCGCTCTGGACGCGAAAAAGAACGCGTGAGACCGCTATAAATTCTTTTCAAGTGATATGTGGGGACGTCGTTTTGCGCAAACGCGTCGCTGTTGGTCGAAAAGTCTCCCTGTCTGTGTGTACGTCTCTGTAGAACTGTATCTAGCGTGTACAAGAGTCTTTACAAATCCGTACAACTGGGTACAGGTGCGTACAAGTCTGTACAAGTACGCACAAGCTTATACATTTGAGAGCGTAGAGCTGTGTACAACTGCATGCACCTGTATACAAGTGTGTACAACTGTACGCAACTGTGTTTAAGTGCGTACAAGTCTG
>CM052213.1:2662305-2674979 GCA_028454225.1 Lasioglossum leucozonium
AACTTTCAATCTTTTCAACAACGACTTTTAATCTCTTCAACAACTTTCATTCTCTTCAACAATTCATTGAAATGATTAAACGGGATATTTTCATCTGTTTTCTGTCCTTCGCTACTGACTCAGAATATTTTTATTTCCTACCCCAGCGTCGCCCAGCTCTTCAGGGTCTCCGAGAGATCGCGGAGGTTGCCGGGACAAAGAAGAGACTCGAAAAACAACACGTTGGGACATGGTCTCGCGTACGGGGACAGCGGATCGCAGATTAATGGCGAGAGGAGGATCGAGGGAGAGGGAGGAGAGGTGGCGCCAGTCGTAGAGGGGGTAATGGGGGCCGAGACACGTTGGAACTCGATCTTCTCTTAATGGTTTGTTGTGATCGCACCGGAATTACATCAGAAATTCAAATGCCCAGGGACTTCTATCACGGGGCAGAGGGGGGAGCATGAGACACGCGATCCAGCGAGCGTAAACAATACACGTGTTTACCGTGCGGCACCGAGATCGATCGGGCTCCGAGGATCGCGATAAGCGGTAGACAGATGTCTGTGAATTCCGGCCACGGGATGTTTTGTGGGACACGGTCTACAGAGAATTCGACAAACAAGGAGTGGGGGGTCCTAAAACCGTGCTATTGGAGGACACGGAGCGCCATACCGATGTCTTGATGTACGTGACAGGGCTCCCCGAACAGCCCAGATGCTAGACGATCTCCGAGCGTGACATACTAATTCAAAACTTTGCACTGAATTTGATTTCTAGACAGCGGATCTTTATGCGAAATCAGATTTTTTTTATGTGAATAGATAAATGAATAAAAATTAGTAGATAGATTTCCTTAATATGTTTCATAGGTTTAACAGTAATTATAACAATAACTTGAAATTTTTCCAATATTTTTTACTGCTTTAAATTACACCTACTAATTATTGTCATAAAATTGCCTAATTATTTCTTCGCGACACTCTCGCTGGCAGATTCGTCGCATTCTCCCGAGCAAAACGACACCCCGCACGATATACTTCGGGGCGTAGTTGTTTCTAAAAACCGTGCGTTCGGATAATCGAGGTTCCAGTTTTCCGTGGATTAAACGAGCATACGCGGCAAGAAGCGCATCGTGTTTGGGCTCGTTTTAATCGGGAAAACGTCGGTGAACGTTTCGTGAAAAAATAAAACAAGAAAGTTAGATTGTTTTTTTTATAATTTTCGTATTTCGGTGCAGAAACGACAAGAAACTCTCGTAATTGTTCCGGGGGCGATATACAAGCTCCGTGCCCAGCGTTGTAATCTCTCAATGTGAGTAATAAAATGGAATGCGATTATCGTCGAGCGGCGTACACGGTATCGTCACCGTTTTCGATCGAGTTCCCCGACACCGAGCGGGTCGTTGGGCCAAAGTTTATCAAGGAAACCGAGAAAGTGCACCGGGTGTCGTAACCGACGTGCCTATGGACGTTATTACGAACTATGGAAATTACACGACCACGCTGGGAAAATCGATCTGGTGACAGAGTCGCCCAAAGACGTGTCCACCCTTTCCCCTATACGACGCTCTTCCCCCACGCTCCACCCCGGTCACGTGACCAATCCGCAGGGTGGGGGTAACTTCTCCATTTTGCGATACATCGGGACCAAATGTGTGCCCGTTCTTCCGTCAATAATTTTCGAAATAAATTAGACATTCTCAAATTTTATCATCGACTCGATTTTGTTATAAACAAATTAAATTTCGCTGTTTCGGAAAGCAAATTTTTTGTCCATTGAAGAGAATGATGAGAATGTCCTCTTTCGGAGATTTTTAATATTTATTTACAAAAAGATCTTCACATTTGTTTACCATCAACTCAATTTTGTTGTTGATAAATTAAACTTCGCATACCGATTGTTTCTAGCAGAGATTTTTTGTTAATTGAACAGAATGACTTTGTCAAATAAATATTAAAAATCTCCAAAAAAAAAACATTTTTCGATTGTTACCCCGTTTTCTCGAATATCGAACGATGGTAACCCGGAAAGTCGCGAATCGCCTAATCGTGGTGCCATCCGATCCGTCTGGCCCGCTATCGGCCCGCCAGATAACGGGCCGCAACGTGCCGCCGGTGCTCGATGGACGAAATATCGTCGCAACGAAATGATCGACCGAAAACACGTTATCGGACACGATAAAAGACAGATGGCCGCTGGTGTGCGAGGGCAAAGAGAGTGGTGGGAGGGGAGGGGAGGGGGAGCTCTGTACGGTCGCGACCGTCGAAAGCTAGAATTGGGAGAGGAAGGTGATTGCCAGGCAAGCACAGCGCGATAAAGCGATAAGGTATCTGAAAACAGCTTTCCTGCCGGTAAACATTCCATCTGGCGAGGTTCTGCCGCGTCTGGATTCGATTTCGCGAACTGTATACTGCTCGCCGAAATAAATCAGGACTGTGTACGGGGTGTGACAGTGTGACGCAATATCGAGAAAAATAGTACGGTGTTTTATCGATAATTGTCCGAAGCACGGGTCCGGCCAGGGACAATTATCCGCCAGTTTTACTATTCTTTGACTTCTGCCGAACATAGAAAAGGACAACGAAGCCTGAGGGCCTCGATTGCTGAAAAGTGTAAACCTCATCATTTCTCAAATTTTTTATGGAATTTTGACCCTGGATTAGTTTTGTCACTGGATTAGTAGTGGTCTCCCGGTCTCACACCGTATTATGTTACACTTCTCGGCGACCGCAGCCTCTCGAGCGGCAGGTCACTAGTGGGGATAGTTTTGGGACAATTATAGGCCAGACACTCGGGACATTTATTGATAAAACACTGTATTTTCGGATTTCGGTGTTGCCGCTGCTGAATTTCGGTAGAGACGACGTTAACGGTTGTCGCGGACGCGCACGTGGCTTCGAACACTGTACATTATCTCCGGGCTGTCGAGGACCAGAACTTATCATCCTTATCTGGAAACAAGATTTTTCGAGCCTCCCCGCGCAGACCTGTTGGTCTAGTATTTCATCCGAGCACGTTCAATTAACGTGTTTGCCGTTTGGTAACAGCTCCAGCACTTTTGCAGTCGTAACACTTTTATTGTATATAAACAATGTTGTGTTTGTGGGTAATTTTTAATTCTAAACAGTGAACGCTGTCGTTTTGTGTGGTATTATGGAGATCTGAGTTTTAGATTTTTAGATAATGTTAATTCAATTGTGAGCCTCTGGTTTTTAATTTTTTTTTGTCACTGTCAGCAACGGATTCGTGACATTTTGCCGATTAAAACGAGCCCAAACACGATACCGGTCGGATTATATTTGCTCGTTTAATCCACGGAAAATTAGAACCTCGCTTATCCGAACTGGTCCGTGGGCCATCACTATTTTGATGATAGTGCGGTTGCCTGGCATCGAAATAGGTCGTGCTTGGGCTTGTTTTAATCAGGAAAATGTGGCACATTTGTTGGCCAATACTGCATAGAAAAGTAATGTTTAATTGACGGTGTTCTGTTTAATATTAATCAGTCTCAATTATTAATGTAACATGTACAAAGAGGATAATGAAACGGAAGATGGTATAGGATCACAGAAAAAAGATGAATACATCGCTAGAGAGGTCTGCAATAAAAATTGCATAAAACCCAATGCAAAAAAACAAAATGCGATGTTGTAATAACATCTTGATTAGGTGTATACGTAAAATGTTAGGAGGCAATTATGTTTACGTTCAGAAACAACAAGATGTACATCTTGTTTAAAAAAAAAAATAAGGAAAAAGTGTAAATCTTTGCTATTGATGGTACAGAAATTAGCATGACTAGACATATGTAATATTCATTTTATCCGATCGAATGCGACGGGGATTAGCAAAAAGGTGGTGATTATTTATGAGATTCCTAATGGGTGTATAAAATTTATTGAATAGAGAATACCATCCAATTGATTATTATTCATGCTGAATTTTATAACCAACTGAACAAATTATTAGTTCAAAAGAAGAATTACAATGCAGATGTCATATACAGAAAAGAAATATGATATTATATAAAAAAAGAGAATGATGAAAAGATAATTAGATGGAAAATAATTAGTAACCTTTGCATGGAGCAATCGAAATCTTTAAGCCTATACTACTATGTAGTTACTACTACTCTAACTAAACTGTATAAATTCAAAATTTATAAATTTGAATATTTACAGAAGTCAAAATGTATAAATTCGAATTTTTAGAGCAGCCAAAAACTATAAATTTGAATCTTTAGAGCAACCAAAATCTATAAATTTGAATGTTTAGAGCAACAAAAATGTATAAATTTGAATTTTTAGAGCAACCAAAATCTATAAATTTGAATGTTTAGAGCAACAAAAATCTATAAATTTGAATGTTTAGAGCAGCCAAAATCTATAAATTTGAATTATCAGACCAATTAAAATGTATAAATTTGTACCTTCAGAGAAACCAAAATCTATAAATTTGAATTTTATAGCACGTATAAATTCAAAATCTATAAATTCGAATGTTTAGAGCAACCAAGCTTCATAAATTTGAATTTTCGGAGCCACCAAAATCCATAGATTTGAATTTCTAGAGCAGCGAAATTTACAAATTCGATTTTTTAGAGCAACAAAAATCCGTAAAATAAATCTGCCTGAAACAATTTCCCCGAACAAAGCCAATTGAATTATTCGAACGCTAGAGCGAGCAGCATCCACGCGCCAGCGTTGTCGTTCCCGTCTTATCGCTGAACACGTGTGCGCTAACGGTTCGTCATATATCGAGACCAGTGGCCCGACCGTCAGCAAAGAAATGAAAACAGATGAAAACGTATCACAATGACGCACAAGGACATTTACTATTACGAGATAGTACTATCCGCGTGGACGTATTTTTCTATCCAATTATCGCGCTCTGCGAAAACTAAATTCGCCATTGCTGGCGAATTACGTACGCAACATAAGAGGTATAATATCTTCGCGCGGGACGGGAGGGAGGAGAGGAGACCACTCACCATAATGGCGATCAGATGTCTGTAGTCGTACGGGAGCGGCCCGTCGCCCCTCAGGATGAAATGTTGAGTGCGAAGGAAGTGTTCCAAGTACGAGGGATGCGAGGCCATCACTCTGGAGACATGATCCAGTCTGTTGTTTTGAAGGAACGCGTCCATCAACAGATTATGCGTCTGAAAGCACAACAAGATTATGGTTAGAGACCTGGACATACCGGTGAAAAAAAATTGCATTTTAAAAATTCAGAAAATCAGCTGTAACCACAAAGCATTTAATTATTCTTCTGTGCAACGTTCACCAACGCGTACCTGACGCTTTTCCGGTTAAAACGAGCCCAAACACGACGCAGTTTCGATCTCGTTTGCTCGTTTAACGCGAGATAAACTAGAACCTCTACTATCGGAACGGGTCGGTGGAATATACGATAAACGGATCAGTTGTCCAGCTGAGTTTTGAAATGAGACTTTTCGAGGCGTACGCGTGACACTTTTCCGATTAAAATAGTTAACAATAAGTAATTATTGTTAATAATATTGCTTGAAAAATTAACGTTGTCTAGTTGTAGTGTCGGATGAATTTGTGCAATGTGCAACGAAACGTTTCCCAGATTGGCCCGGTTTAACACTGAAGAACGAGAGTTCGGATAATAGAGGTTCCGCTGAACACGGTACGAAAGGGGTCGTGTGACGGCTCATTTTAATCGGAAAAATGCCAGCAACACGCCGGTAAATGTTTCACAAAGAAAATGTTCAAAAACGAGAAAGTTCAGCCACAATTTTTCCCAAACGTCACGTTTCCGAACGCGGCGAGACCTGCTCGACGACTTGTTTAATAGTTTTAATAGTCGATCGTGAATAAAACAATAAAACGGATGAAATATATCGGCCGTGTTGATCTTTCGTCGAGCTATTTCGGAGGAGGCGGGGATTTCTCGTGGGATCGTTAACGTCTAAATTGCTTTCACGTGTTTCGGGCTCGACGCACGCCATAAATTTCAGCATTAGAAAGTTCGTATCTCGCCGGCCGATTTTCATCCGGCCTGGGTCGTTGGCCAGAGCTCCCTAAAATCGGTTCGACAACCGGAGAACCTGAAACCATTACTTATCGGGTGATACTGAAGCTGGGGCTCTCGACTGTAGCACTGAACCTACTGACATTTAAAAAATACTGGCGCACGTGTTGCTATCCGAGGAGCTACAGGGTGTCCGAAAAATGTGGAAGAAACTTGCATTGGGCGGTTCCTGGGGTCATTCGAAGCAACTTCTTCCTTCACGACAATGTTCTCCGTGGTTTCGTTGAGGAGTTATTCACGAAAAACGCCGACCAATCAACGCGCGGCCACGGCTGAGCGGAGCGCTGGTATTGGTCAAGCCGGCAACCGTCGACGGTAGGCGCGCTCTGATTGGTCCGCGTTTCTCGTTAATAACTCCACAACCAAGCCGCGGAGAATATTCTCGTAAAGGAAAAAGTTGCTTCGAATGACCTCGGGAATCAGTCCGTTCAAGGTTTTCCGAGATCTTTATTGAAAATAATTTCTGGATTTTGATGACCTCGAAAAGAGAACCAATGTCTGAGATTTTCAAAAAATATCAATTTTTTTTCAAACGATTAACTTGCCAACTTCAGCGTGAATTTCCGAGTCTCGTTGCCCTAACCTACCGCTCGTCTGCTCGCCGGGCCACGTAACAGCCGTAAACGCTGCTCACATAATCGCGTTCGCCAGGCCTGCGGTCGCGAAACCGAGCAACTGGGTCACTCGGAAGAGATCCTCGAAATCAGGTGTTTGCGTTGCGTCACGCGGAGAGCCGGCCCCGAGGCGCGCGCTCGCTGTCTTCGAGACTTTGACTGTGCCGCCGCGCCGATAGTCGGCGGAGGCGAAACGATGCGCGCGGTGAAAAGCCGTGAAACCGATAGACAAGTTGGCGTCGTCGTCGTCGTCGTCGACGTCGTCCGTGCGTCGTTCTCGAAACGCAGATGCGACACCGCCGCTATACTTAGATCTTGCATCGCGACACCCTTTCGACGCTTGCTCGTTTTTGTTTTCGATCCCGTGGGGGTTCACCGGTTTCGTACAGCTGCGACCTGGCCCATTTAGACGGTGCCTCAACGTTCCCTCAGCTTTCACTTCGACGGAGTCGCGCCACACGCCGTAATAGATCGTTTCGCGCGAGATCCAGCGATCGGGGGTCGAACATTTTTCGAAATTGCGCGACTCCCGGGATGGGTTTCTCGATTACGTCTCCACCATCGTATCCGCGACTCTTTCGCGAGTAAAACGATACCCGACACGACCCGGTTTGGACCTGATTTGCGCCCGCAAAACGCGGTAAACCGGAGCCTCGCTTATCCGAACTGCTCGTTGGAAGCGACAGTTTTTGGACTACGGAGCCGGATTTCTTAATGCGACTTTTTCCCACGTGTTCCAGACGGCTTTGTCGTTGACATGGTCAATTATTTAAATTATTTGAAAATTATTATTAGTTAAATTATTATTGGGAAATGATGATCGAAACTTTCGCCACACGATCTTCCTCGGATTGCCATTAGATCAGTATATGAATTGATATTCCTCGCATGGCGAACGCCAGGAACGAAATGCCTTTGCCATTTAATTTGTAAGCGCCGGTTCGTCGACCTCCCTGCAACAGTTCCCATCGATATTGTGCGCTCGTGCTCGCGCGGAATCGTGTTTGTGTTGTACCGAACCGCCGCCTTCGCAATGACACGGTAGCACGCGACGGATCGCGACTCGTTGAAACAGGTGTTTTCGAGTATTCCGCGACGACGCTGTCTGCCGGTGTGCATGTTCAGTCGAGAGAAAAGCGTTTAGGTGTCGCTCAATTATGCAGTAACGTGATAATCAACGCGATTATTTATCAATTGTTCCATTAAAAATTCAGACATTGAACGGGAGACCTTGAGGAGCCTCGATTTTGCATTTCCCAGGAGATTTATTAACAAAATCTTTTTTCTGTTTATAATTATTCCATTGCGAAACTTTCACCAACTTATTCGTGACATTTCCCCAATTAAAACGAGTCCACACACGACACGATTCATGGTATGCTCGCTCGGTCCCGAAAGCAGAGACTATAGATCAGTTCGGATAAACGAGGTTTCAGTTTATCGTGCGTTAAAACCGCGAATCGAATTTGAAT
Organism: Lasioglossum leucozonium; assembly: GCA_028454225.1. NCBI lineage: Eukaryota > Metazoa > Arthropoda > Insecta > Hymenoptera > Halictidae > Lasioglossum > Lasioglossum leucozonium. Next base: position 2,670,434 of record CM052213.1, read on the forward strand.
TGCGTCGTGTGGGGTGTCGTTTTAATCGGAAAAGCGTCGCGAATACGTTGGTGGCAGTTTCGTTGTAAATAAACAAGTTTTACCGAAGATATAAACTAATTTTTTGCCATGTTGCAATTTTTTCGAGCACTCTCGAGGGTTGTACTTCCGGTAGATCGAAGTGTAAATTGTTAATTGACGCGTAGTGTGGTATATTGCAGTACTGTTTTCAGAGCAACAATTTTAATCGCTCGGAATTGCACAAATGAGAGCCTTCATACCTGAGAAATCTCGATCGTCGATAACCGGTAGCCTTTAAACTTTGGAACTGGAGGACAGCGTTTATCCAATCCGCGAACGACTTATGAGATTCGCGACTTATTAAGTATAATATTGATGACCGTTGCTGTATTTGTCAGTCGATATGCAATGCAATATTGCCTCAAAACAGACCTCCAGGCAAACGTGACGCGCTGCTCTGACGAAAGCTGATCGCCATCTGACCGAACTTTCTCGATAAGGGACATCACGGTTCCACTAAATATCGTTGAATCGCTGTATACAATCGATAACACTGATATCGAGCGCAGATAAGCGAGTCGCAAAGAGGCATGACACTGTCTGACACTTTCTCGATGTTGATCTCGCCGATTCGAAAAACCGGAAAGCGTGAGATTGCTATTTTTTACCATTATCTTGTTTGTCCAGCCAGAAGACTGTACAATCATTGCGAGTCCGAAGTGGTCGGGGTGGGGGAAGAACTAACGTCAACTACGGTTTGATACCCAAATGCACCCAGGAGTCAATCGATGCATCGTGTAATTAATAACTAATTTTAAAAAATTAATGAAATTATAATTAATAATAAATTAATATTTTTTAATATTATTTTATATTATTTTTATATTCATTTTCATATTATTTTTCATTATTTTTTATATTATTTTTCATATTATTTCTCATATTATTTTTTATATCATTTTTATATTATTTTTTATATTCATTTTCATATTATTTTTCATAGTATTTCTCATATTTTTTATATCATTTTTATATTATTTTTTATATTATTTTTTATATCATTTTTATATTATTTTTCATTATTTTTTATATTATTTTTTCATTATTTTTATATTATTTTTTTATATTATTTTATATTGGGTCCTCAGAAAAAATAGAAACCAGTTCCATTAACTGCAGGACACTAGACCAGAACAGGAATTAATTTCTGTTCCTTTCTTTTTGCAGTTTCATTAAGTTATTAAAAATATGTTAATGTCCCCGGAGTGTCGGAGTACTTACTTCTGCTGTTTTAAATTGCACAACAACCAGTTTTTGTCGGAAATGCATAAAATCCGTCTATTAATAGCGAATGCTTTTGCAGAAGTGATTCGAGGTCATCGATGGAAGTCAAAGGGTGAAACGTGGTCGTCGATCAGCTGCTCGCGCGGATCAAAAATAGCAGATTCGCGTCATCAGCCTCACAGAGCAAAAGCATTACTCAATTAAGCCGTACGGTGGGGGGAGGGGGAGGGGAGGTTTGGCAAGAACCCGTCGGATTGTCCCGGTGAGACCCTCCCAAAGATCCTCCTTCCGAGAACTCTTTTTCTTTTGGCAGAATCCGCTGGCACCGAGCCCGGGAAACAGCTCCCCGAGACTTCGTGACGAGCCTCTCTCCTGCTCGTGCCACAGTCCTCTCCTTTCTCCGCCTCTTTTCTTCTGGTCCACCTCCACCAGTTCAATTTCCCTTCTTTCGTTCAGCTACCAATAATAATCTCATTCTTCACGGAACCGAACACTTCACTGCAGAAATCGTGCGAATCCACTGAATTTATTTATTATTTTTAATGTTTAAACAAATTATTTTAGAATGAAACTTTGCCGGGCAGATGCGCGACACTTGTCCGATGAAAACGAGCCCAAACACGATACAGTTTGGCCTGTATTTGCTCGTGTAATCCACGATAAACTGGAACCTCCCTTATCCGAACCGATTTAATCAAGCAGACCTGATCGTTTGATCGAAATAATTTTTTTTTATTTCTGCTTTCACTATTGATGCACTAACGTCTTGATATAAAGGGAAAATTCGGAACCAAAAGGTCAATTGTTTATAACTTTTAATATTTAAACAAATGGTTTTGTAATGAAACTTTGCCTGGCAGATGCGCGACACTTGTCCGATGAAAACGAGCCCAAACACGATACAGTTTGACCTGTATTTGCTCGTGTAATCCACGATAAACTAGAACCTCCCTTATCCGAACCGATGTAACGAATTCTGCATCAGTGCATTAATTTTCCATTGTTCTGGACTGTTCGACGATCGTTCCAAGCAGCTTCGGGTAATTTGGGACACTGTAGGATAGGTGGTGACAGCAACAACGCCTGCCAGAGGGGGGAAGCAGACTATAATAACGAAGCTGTAACAGGTTTGGTTCAGAGAATCACAGTGTTTCTAATTTTACTTAATGGCGCGTATTTATGTTTACACAATTTTCGCGACGATTTGTGGCCGCTATATTCGACCCGACAGGCTTTTAAATAAGGATCCCCCGAATTCCTTTCTTCTGAGGTCGACTAATTTCGGAACACTGTTGGCCTAATGCAATCGACCATCGACACACCACATGTTCCCATTATATTACAATATTTTTGTACAAAAATTCATTTTTGTCATAACACAATTACAATGGACAAATTGTTGCAAACTTTCCAGTTTTTTCATTTCCCCAGCTTCCTGAATTGTAATTTGTAATCAAGCTGCACAATAAAATATTGAATATTCCCATTACTCTACAATATATTTGGAGAAAAATTAATTACTGACACAGCTAAATAATTATAGTGGAAGAATTACTGCAATTTTCCAGTATTTTCATTTCCCCAGCTTCCTAAATTGTAATTTGTAATCAAGCTGCACAATAAAATATTGAATATTCTCATTATTCTACAATATATTTGGAGAAAAATTAATTACTGACACAACTAAATAATTATAGTGGAAGAATTATTGCAATTTTTCCAGTATTTTTATTTTCTCAGCTTCCTGAATTGTAATTTGTAATCAAGCTGCACAGTAAAATCTTGAATGCTCTCATTATTCTACAATATATATGGGCAAAAAATTAATTACTGTCACAACTAAATAATTATAATGGAAAAATTATTGCAATCTTTTCAGTTTTTTCATTTCCCCAGCTTCCTAAATTGTAATTTGTAATCAAGCTGCACAGTAAAATATTGAATATTCCCATTACTCTACAATATATTGGGGGGAAAATTAATTACTGACACAACTAAATAATTATAGTGGAAGAATTATTGCAATTTTTCCAGTATTTTTATTTCCTCAGCTTCCTGCATTGTAATTTGTAATCAAGCTTTCCAGAAAAATCTTGAATGTTCTCATTATTCTATACTTATACAAAAATTCATTTCAGTCACAACCCAATGATTACAATAAAAAAATGCAATGCAGTCTTGAATGTTCTCATTGTCCTACAATATATTTGTACAAAAATACATTTTTGTTAAAACTGAATGATGGAAAAGTATTGTAATCTTTCCAGTTTTTTTTTTTAATTTCCCGAGCACTATAGTCACATCTGCACGAGGGTCAGTTCGCCTGCCCCCTCCACTGTGGGAGGGCCCAAGAGCTGCCTCGGTCGTCGTCGAGTGTAAACACGCTGTGTAATCCGATGGTGGGGGGCGCTACTAATCCAATTACAGTACTTCTTTATTGTTCATTAATTTTCTACTGGCTAGCGTATTTAATTCGAACTGTATTCCGTGGTTCGATGTTACGACGTTGTACACCTTCGGCCGAGCGCGGGCCGTGTTTACACGCGCGTCGTCCTCCTCTACGCTCGGCGAGGTCACGAAAAAATAATAGCCGTGGATGATCTACTGTACAGCGTGCTGAATGACCAAGCTTTCTGGAGGCGCCGTTCTACCAAAGGGAAACCATTAATCGCGTCTCACCGGCTTTCTAAACCTGCGATAACGACGGTTTATCGTTCGCCTAAATGCGTTCCACGGATTGAATCGGTCTCGACCTCTTTTCCACAGATACCGGGATTTGAAGGTGACTTAGGAACACCTTATCTTCGAGCAGCTTAAGTGCAACCTCGACACGCTAATAACTCTGTCGATCGCACGAAACCTCATTTTTGGATAATTTTACAGGAATTCGTCAATGAAATGTTACTTGTGAAAATACGAAATGACATTCTATTAAATATACATTTGAATCTGCTAATCGCCTAACTGCATAGCCTAAGGTCTCTCAATAGATGCTGCAATTTTAACCGATATTTGTTTATGCAATAATTATGCAAAGTAGGAATGTTCAATAACGATTCTGGGAAGCAGGAGTTACATAAAATGAAAGAAAATAAAAAAGATAAAATGATTCCCAGCAGGTGTTAAATACAAAATTTATTTTCTACCCCTGATTGTTTTTTTCACACTGGAAACAACATAATGCTATTTTTGCATTTTTCTAATTGCAATCTGCAATTTTAATGAATATTTCTTTGCGCAATAATTATGCAAAATAAAAATA